>JACCPG010001210.1:0-19596 GCA_016069955.1 Drepana arcuata
GTTTTTAGTCTCAGGCGCCTTATAAGAAAGTTTCTGCGTCAGTTCTTGTTACAGAACTTTTTGCTCATATAATACCAACAGGCGCTCTCAACAGAAAATGTATTATTTATTTATTAGCTCTCTAACTTACAACTATCATAACAAGTTGCCGAATCCATTACGTAGGAAAAGTAGAGCGTCAGTTATCAACATTAATTGGTGACATCAAATATGTTAGCCGGTTTCAACAAGACATTTCCATCATTGGGTGTTCGATTTGGGTGTGATTGTAAAGATGAAGAAATGCACGTGACGTGGGTTTGAATATATATAAAGTATGAGGGATTTAAGATAAACGAACCCAAATAATATTTAAATAAAATTACCAGTCCAGCCCAGCTCCCTTGCTCGCGATCCAGCAACGCCCTAAGCTGAGGTTCGTACCCCACAGGGGGTGCCTTTAGCTGTGTTGCTTAGAAATAAAGTGCCTGGCTGGAGGCCTAGGTCTCGCCATTGACCGGTTAAGTAGCAAAAGTTCCCGGAACTCACGCTAAGAGAGACAATACAAAAAAAAAAAGGTAGGTAAACGAAACAGATTCATATTTACCTACGGTAATTGGGTGGAAGAGGCAGAGGAAGACCACGGATCTACCTAGATCAAATCGCCTGATCGAACACTCAAGGATACCTATTCAAACTATAACTGTAAAAATCAAATTTATATCTATTTATATTCATTTGTTAAAAGGAGGTAAAGTTTGTTATGTTTTTGATTGGTTGAGGTTTTTTTCCCTGGAGAGTACAGCATGGAGTTCTTCAAGAAGGGTGTGAAAAGATTCCTGCAAGGTCGGCAACGCGCGAGTGATTCCCCTGGTGTTGCAAGTATCCATAGGCGGCGGTAACCGCTTACCATCAGACGGACCGCATGCTTGTTTGCGTGGCAGATGGCAAGTCCTTCGCCGTTTGTCAAGCACGAATATAGATACATCTCTCATCTTCATAAATGTACGCTGGTTTCCTCTCGATTTTTTCCTTCACGTCCCATAAAGCTCTAATCATTACTTTAGTCCAGTAAAACTTATTTGAAAAGTCTTATTCGAACTTGCAATCCTTGTCTTGCAAGTTACTACATAAATCATTAAGTTAAAAAATACTCGGCCACCACGGGTTTAACTTTAAACCTGTCACTTCTACCACATATATAATAAATTATTTTGCTGACGCAACTGCAAGAATCCACTTCCGTGGAACATGCCAACATTGCCCACTTTTTTCGAATAATTTCAATTTTTGTAAGATTTTTCTATGGGGACGTAAGTATTTTCTTTTATCATTAGCTACTCTAAGATTATGTGTATGTGTTGGTGTAGCAAAATTTTATTTTTTTAAACATTTTATTAAAAATTTCATTAGTTTTTTTGGCGGGCAAAGTTACCTGGACTTTTAGCCAACATTGCCTACCTTGATTTTTGACGCAAATATGGCCTTTAAGCAGGTGACATCAAAAGCCAATTCAAGAATTTTATCAAAGATGGCATTTACTGTATAAATTAAAGCGAAACCGTTAAAAGATTCCTACTAAAATGACTGGGCAATGTTACCATAATGTTTTTTCTCTTTTTCATACAATTTGCATTTCGTTGTTTGAAAGTGCTAGGGTTGGCACATATCAAATTAAATGATATTGTTTTTTTTTGTTTCTATCGTGAATAATATGTGTCAAGGTAAAAAAAAGAAGTAATTTTATCAACAATTTTTATTAAGGGCCCAGAGTTGGGCACGTTTCCAGATGACAGCGATACGGAGGAGTACTTTGACGCCTAAGTGTCCTATTGTTGTTTAGATTTTTATATTTTCTTACTTTTAGTCTTATTTTTATTATTAGGTAGTTTAGTTCTATTTGTAGTCTGTATATAATGTAAATTTTTATTAAGGTGAATGAAATACCAATTGAGATCAAATAATGCTTTTAAATTATTTATAGAAAATGATTTATAAAAAAATAGTCAAAATAAGTAACACGTTTCTTACTCTTATTTATATTCTTAATGTTAATAATCAGAGATCAAAGTTATTGGGATGTCCACTACTGATAGATGTGTATCCATCCCGCAATAGCAACATATTATAATCAAGTCTTATATTTTCCGATATCACAATTGTTCACTACAATTCTGATCATAAAGAAATTAGGTATATAATTATATTCTTTACGTTAGTAATCAGAGATCAAAGTTTTTGGGATTGTTCACTACTGATAGATGTGAATTCGTCCCATAACAACAACATAATTAAGTCACATATTATTCGATATCACAATAATGTCCACTATTATTCTAAACATAAAGAAAATAGGTATATAGTTACTATAATAATAATATTTGGCAATGGTAGGAGCGACATTTTCTCATTTATAAGAGTATTCTTATATAAAGAACATAGTTTTAATAAAATTTATCAACCATAAAATAATAAAGATAGCTTCATTTGAGTTATTTCGCACAGCTTTTGTAATAAGTACCTACTAGGCATTTATTGAATGTTGAAATTACTAAAATCTACTTTAAAAACGATTCGACCACGTCGAGTAATCTTTGGCTTTGGAAGTATTGTAACAATATCTTTTAAGTGTCATTAAATGACATTTGCACTATGAAGCAAATGTCATCAACTATTGGATACGTGAAAGTAGTTCCTTCTTCACATTTAGACTCCTTAACCTTTCGCACAAACTTAACAGTAGGAATTTTGTCGCTGATCGCTAAAACGTTACCTACAAAATGTTTTAAAGTCTTTTTTGAAGCAAACTGAGCAATAATCCAGTCATCTTTTTCCAAGCTTTCTTGGTTATCTATGAAATATTCAATTTCATGCAGACCGAAAGCAATATCTGTGGGTTCAAAATTCTCTTCTTGTTCTCGTAAGCATTCAGCTATGTAATAGTCATCCACTGTAAGGTAATCTGAATCATCGGTGTCAACTGTTATAGCTTCATTTTCATCAAACATCGAACTAGATTCACTATCAGATGTTACCTGCCTTTTTTTCACTGAAGTACGCCCTCGAGCTGTCTTTTTCCCTTTAGAATCATTCGTCACTTTATCCGTTCGTTTAAGTATCTTTCCTTTTCTAGAATATTCCTTCTTTATCTTTTGTAAATGTTTAGTTTTCTTCACTTTCAGACATTTTAGTAAATCACTATTAGACGTAGCAACAAACGGTTTATCTTATCTTCTTATAAATCTTATCTTAGTATCTTATTAGAAACTTCCTTCCACTTTAGTTAGCGGGGAGCCGAAATCGCTAGATGCTTTTAGTACTCTTACAATTTGGGTCTCTTCTGTAGCTGATAAAACGGTAGGATGCCCAACTGGCTTAATATGTTTGTTTTTTATTTTATTTTCTATTGTGCGTCTTGGGATACCAAATTGTCGTTGAGCATCTCGAGAAGAAATTTGACCTGATTCTATTGATTCGCATGCAAGTTTTAACATTTCTTCTGTATAGTTTTTATACATTCTGGATCCAATTTGACGTCTTGATTTTCGTTGTCGTATTCGAGATTTATGTTTATTTTTCTGAAACCATATAACGAAGTCAGATCAGTGTTAGAAGTGGTCATAAAAAAGTTTAAATAATATTAAATAGTATGGAGAAGACGTTAATATTACTGTGTACCTTTACAATAACACCTAATGTCCTCTTTGAATTAGTATTAAGATATCTTAATAAAATAAAATAAATCACAGTGTCGTATTTGCCAGCCCTAAGCATTTTTAGATGGCGGGCAATGTTGTCAATCGTAGATCGGAACATTACTGGATAACTTTGCCCATCATGATAACTTTAGTTTTAAATTATCCTCGTCAATGATACTAACAATAAAATACTCTACAAATCGTTTTTTAATACATATCATAAGTAAACTAACCTGTGTTTTCACCATCGCGCCCAATTCACTTCCAAATCTGCGCCAAAATTTGCCCGCAAAAATACGCACCGTACTTGACGAGTTCTAACACGTTACTGAGTGAACTTAGCAATGCACACAATAGTTAGTGCTGCCAGTCATATAATTTATTTTCCACCAAAGTGAATCAATGTTGCCTTAATATCAAGATATTTTTGTACGTTAAAGATTTGCTTGTAAACTGCTCATAGGGCAAAAATACCCTTGTTGGCAATGTTGGCATATTTCACGGTTCGCAATGAAGGCGCTTCGTTGTACGCAAGAGACGTTAAATTTCTGCCAGTTTATCCAATAAAACTTTCATATGAACCTATTTACCACATTTACTAGACATAATAAATATATAAATATATATCCTCACGCCTTCCCACAAGGGTCCCCGAAAGGGTAGGCAGAGGTGTATAGGTAATACCCACACACACACTTTCCGCCAGAGGTATATTAGGTGCCAACTTGACAGATGGCGAGTCCATCGCCGTTACTCAAGCACGACTATACATACGCCTTTGAATTTCTTCTCAGACGTATGCAGGTTTCCTCTCGATGTTTTCCTTCACCGTAAAGCTTGTGGTGTGACTAATCACTGTACTTAAGTTCAGAAAAACTCGTTGGTACAGTCGGGATTCGAACTTGCGACCTTTGCGTCGCAGGCAACTGCTCGAACCACTCGGCCACCACGGCTCTTTTTTTTTTATTATGTCTAGTAAAATAATAATAATCATATATTATATTATTATTATTTTACTAGACATAATAACAAAAAAAAACTGCATCCCCTATCAAATTTAATTTCTCTATAATATCACAAAATATTGTTGCTTTGTTTTACCGACGTCACAGGTAAAAGTCTGAATGGTTATTTTTTCCTAAAAGCTCTCCCGCCGAAAAGGCTCGCACGCGAGCGTCGGGCGCCATGTTTTGTTTTGTTTTTTTTTTACCTTTGCGGTTGCGTTCGGGATAGAACTTGGCCGCGGGCGGAAAGCAGTCAGTCAAAAGTCACGCGTTGGTAAGAAAAAAAATAGAAAAAGGGTCTTGAATGATACAGTTTTTTCGGTAAATTAGAGATTTGGAAGGTTTTTTAGAAGAAATTGCGTGTTCGACGTCTGTACTGTAATGATACGTCTGCGTCGATTCTGACTTTGCTGGAATGTGCGGTTTTTATTCATTCTAGGCTTAGGTGAGGTCGGATGAAATTGATTTTAATTTTTTTAATCTTACCTTCAATACTTACTATACCTACATGATTACTTTTATCGTGGAATATTTCGCTTTTTTTTACTAATTCTTATGACACTTTATATTTATTTTATAGTATAAAGAGTAATATTGTACAAATATTATTTTTTTACAACCTGATTCTATTGTTAAGCAAAGCCACTAGGAGTATCTTCCGTTCCTTAACCTGAAGTATCTTCTGAAACATACATCTACATATATATGTATCTTTATAAAAAATAATCTACTAATCTTCACCCATTACATACCTACCTCAATTCAAATATCGTTATGCCCAAACCCCTAAATAGGACCCGACCATAATTCCAAACCATCTAAATGGTCCAGTGGCGTCATCTACGGTCCTTACAGTGAACTTCGCCGAGGGCGCGGCGCGTGCTTTTTGGGCTAAAACTCCTTTATTTTCAATAAAATCGCTTATAATTACAGTCATTAGTGAAGTTTACGTATTCCGGAGGATATATTTAATTGTAGGACACTGCAGCCGTCAGGCAATAGGCTGTATGTTTTATGTTCAGTGACAAGAAACGAAAATGGAAAATTAAAAATATCAAGCAGTCTTCGGTGAGTCTGTGTAACTGTCATTTTACGCGGGCAAATTATTATGATTTTTTTTGCTATATCATAAGACTTATCATAAAGGCTGCATTGGCATGGTTCTTTATATGACAATTATGAAAAATGTTGCAAGTACGTGCCTACATACATACATACATATCATCACGCCAAGTCCCTAACGGGGTAGGCAGAGAGTATAGAGCGCCAGTTCTCTCTAGACTTACATACCTCTTTCGCTTCGTCCACATTCATTAGTCTCTTCATACATGCTCGTCGGTTTCGAGTACTCTTAACGTTCCCGTCCTTCAGAGTCCGATCTATTTGATCCAGGTAGTTGGAACGTGGCCTTCCTCTACCTCTTCTTGCACACACTTTTGCTTTGTATATCTGTTTCGTCAATCTTTCTTCACTCATCCTTTCTATGTGTCCAAACCTACGTAACATGCCTTTCTTCATCTTTACAATCACACCCTCATTCACGCCAGTTGATTTGCGAATCTCTTCATTGCGAATTCGATCTAATATCGTTACGCCGCACATTTTTCGGATGGTGATGGATGATTTTTCGGAGGCTTCGCTGCCATACAATAAGGTAGGTACCAATATCGCGTTGTGGACAGCAACTCGAGCATTCTTGCTCTGACTTTTACTGCCCATCAACGCCGACATGGCTCCATTCACCTTATTTACGGCAGTTATCCTTCTTTCTTGCCTACATATTTTAGTATTTAATTAATTGCTGAATTTCATATTTAAATTAGGTACACTCTAATGTATTTAAAATTAGGTACACTCGAATGTATTTAAAATTAAAATACATTATTAAATTAAACTGCGCTCCTCGGTTCACTCGCGTAAACAATTATTTATATCGCTGTGCTAGCTGTGCCCGCGACTACATCGGCGTGGACGGCTTTTTTATCTTTCGTAAAAATGTTTTTTTTCAATAAAAAGTATCCTATGTTACTTCTAATACCTCCAGGAATATGTGTACAAAGTTTTATAGTGATCTCTTAAGTACTTTTTACGTGAAAGCGTAACAAACAAACTTACATTCACATTTATAATATTAGTAAGATGTAGATATATGAATACATATCATCGCGCCGAGCGAGTCCCTAACGGGGTAGGCAGAGAGATCAGCGCCGGCTCTCTCTAGGCTTACAGATCTCTTCGCTTTTGATATCACGAATTTACTAACCGCGATTTCCCTACCCAATTCGCACACTTTTTTACGTTCGAATTACCGTCTACATCTAAGCGACCGCATCGCTCTAACGCCTGTGCCGCGGGGCGTCTTAAAAAAAAAAAGATAGTCAAAAATAAAAAGTCAAAACGAAAAGGCATGGCGCCACTGACACTTCGTTCGTAGTTCGACTCCGCCCTCGGCGCCGCGGCATATATTAGACTTTACTTGTACTTTGCCCGCGGCTTTGTCTGGGTAACTAAGGAAGGAGTTTGTTTCGGAGTCAAAATTATATAGATAGGTATATTCACTAATGTAATTATAGCCCTGGTAGCCGAGTGGTTTGAGTAGTCGTCTGTGAAGTAAAGATTGCAAGCTCGAACCGCGGTCGTTATCAATGAGTTTTTCTGAACTAAAGTACAGTGATTTATCACATTACGAGTATTACTGTGAATGAAAACATTTAGAGGAAACCTGCATACGTATGAGAAGAAATTCAAAGGCGTATCTAATAGTCGTAATTGAGAAAAGTTTGCGGTTTTGACATCTATCATGGTTGCACCGAAATAACTTCAACTAGATCACAAATTTCCACGCCATTTCACGATGACAGTAAAAAGGAAAAACGTTTAGAAAGTTGACAGTACAGATAAAAAATGCGAAAGTGTGTGCAAGAAGAGGCAGAGGAAGAACACGTTCCAACTACCTGGATCAAATCGATCGGACACTCAAGGACGGGAACGTCAAGAGTACTCGAAACCGACGAGCGTGTATGAAGAGACTGATGAATGAAGAAGAAGTGAGAGATCTGTCTTCCACTCTTAATACTTTTACATGCAATGGCACTAAACCAAAACGATATTTAAGGAAACTCATTGTTATTACGTATGTGTACTTAAATCTATTTGAATTTGACGTAAAATAACCGTTCTCTAGTGTTGATTAAAAAAAAAATTGAATCATGCAGAACGTATGCCTGTTTATCAACTCTGTAATATAAAAAAAATACAAAGCCAGCTCACTTTTACTTGCAACAAACGAAACGAAGCGCGCACATTTCCTAGTGTCAATAATTGCTGTAATTAAACCCATAGACAATGGACAATGGAATGCAGAAAAAAAATACAAATTAGTTTTATTGAATCGATTCAAAAAACGTATTAGACGATTGTACGATAACAATGAGATAAGAACGAGAGCGTACCTATATCCGTTATACTTATAGGTAGGTGTATAATGTATTAGATGTTGTGAACTAATCGTATTCCCACAAGGGTTCCCGCAGGATAAGCAGAGTAACAGTGGTCACTAGTTTTTTCATATTTAGTATGTGACGTTCAAAAAGTGTTCATGTTCCTAGCGTTGGATAAAAGGTTTTTGTATAATAAATAGTAGGTTTTTAAGTACCCAAACACCAACCTTTCGCTATAGCTGCAATTTATTTTCCAACATGACAGAGATGTCGGGTCCATCACGCTTTCTCAAGCACGTCTATATTACGACTTTGAATTTCTTTTCAAACGTGTGCTTCAGGATGCTTTTCTCCGCCGTAAAACTTGAAAAACTGGTGCAGTTCGGATTCGAATTTGAAATCTTCGCGTTGCAGGCGTTTGCTCGAACCACTCGTCACAGCTCTGTATTGTGAAACATTGTCATGTTTCACATTAAATAAGCAACTATAGGTTCATTAAAATCAAAATCAAAATATTTTTATTTCACATAGGCCCAAGTGGGCACTTATAAAACGTCGAAAAAGAAGCACGGCTGCTCGGGTTGGTCACTTCCATGGAAAAGAACCGGCAAGAAACTCCATGGTTGAGTGCAGAAAAGTTGACCAAACAGATATATAATGCCTATATAAATATACATACATAAATAAATTTGTGTGTAAGAAGCTAGCCCAAACTAGATAACCTATTCAACGAGAATCCCAAGTAAATATTGTGATAACCAACACAATCAATCAAGGTAAATCTGAAATCATTAAATAAAAATTAGGCCGAACACTCAAGCGGTCAACGACAGATCTCAGCCGACCGAAAAGAAAAAAGCGCGCGCTACGCGTTCCCGCGCACCAAACGTCACTCACAAAGATGACGCAACGAAAATGGCGAATTAAAATGTAATTAATCTCGACCTCTTCCGTTTGAAGCTTTTTGTTTTATTGCGTGTGAATGCGAGTTAATATTTAATAAATCATATTGTAACGTTGCTGTGATAAATGAGCAATTGTTATGTGTGATTCTTCAGACGGTTAAGAAAGCATGTCTTATGGCATTTTTAACAAAAAACTAAAGAGTGAACGGAGTCCAGGACAATTTTTCAATAGAAACCATAAGTAAATGTTTGTTCATATAGATAATACTTATATAAAATATAAGTTTGTTAAATTATAATAAATAAAATAATATATCCGCACGCCTTCCCACAAGGGTCCCCGAAGGGGTAGGCAGAGGTGTATAGGTAATACCCACACACCCACTTTCCGCCAGAGGTATATTAGTCAGTGATTTGTCACACCAAGAGCTTTACGGTGAAGGAAAACATCGAGAGGAAACCTGCATACGTTTGAGAAGACATTCAAAGGCGTATGTATAGTCGTGCTGGAGTAACGGCGATGGACTCGCCATCTGACACGTTGGACCTAGAATATATCTCTAGAAAAAGGTGAGTGTCTGAATATTATACACTTCTGCCTACCCCTTTGGGAATCATTGTCGTAAAGATAAAACATTTACATATACTTTTAGGTAGCTATATAGTTTCGTTGACAGAAGTTTCAATACATTAGTTGGTGTATTTATTATGATATTGAATTGAAAATGTACCAGGCTAACATGAATTGCTAAGGATACACTGTCTAATGAACACACTCCAAGTTCCCAGTTCCTTCCAAGACCAAAGTCCTGTCAACACCCATTTACAACAATACCCATTAAGGAATCCTTTTGAATTTAATAAAAATAAACCAAATCAAAACGTCAGGTAGCCGAGAAATAAAGATGCGAACTAAATCACTAATTAATACTCTTTGCACTGGTAACACTGTATATTTTACAAAGAATTTTCGTCTCTCTTGTCATACAATTTCGGTTCGTTTTACTTTGGATGTATCGTGAGATGGAGTCGCTTCATAAACTGCAGAGTAAGCATGCGTTGTCGATACACTTCGTTGCAAAATAATTGGACAATTTTTTTATTTTTATTTAGCTAGGTAGGCCGTGCTGGTCGAGTAGCAATAGTAGCCGCCTTCAACGCAAAGACTGCAAGCTCAAACCCAGAGTCTGCGCCAATATTTTTTTTGTTTACAGCTTAGTTCCAGTAGTCACCCATACACCCAATTTCCGCCAGAGATGTTTTTTAGGTGCTAACATGACTGATGGCGAATCCGACGCCGTTACTCAAGCACTACTACACGCCTTTGAATGTCTTCTCAAGCGTATGCAGGTTTTCTTCACCATAATGGTCATGGTGTGAATCACTGTAGGTACTTCCGCTCAGAAAAACTCATTGGTACTGTCGGGATTCGAGCTTGCAATCTTTGTGTTGTATGCAACTATTCGAACCACTCTGCCGCGCCTGTCTGGAGGAGGTATTAAAATTAAAAAAAAATACATTATCAAATCAGAGTCCTCTCAAGGACGGGAACGTCAAGAGTACTCGAAACCGACGGGCATGTATGAAGAGACTGATGAATGTGGACGAAGCGAAAGAGGTATGTAAGTCTAGAGAGAACTGGCGCTCTATACTCTCTGCCTACCCCGTTGGGGACTCGGCGTGATTATAAGTTTGTTTGTATGTTTCTCTTTCACGTAAAAACCACTAAACCGATCATCATGAAACTTTGTACACATATTCTCTGTTATACAGAGGATGGAAAGGATATAGGATAATTTTTATAAGTATGCATGTTTGTTACTCAATCACGGCCGAACGGCTGAACGGAATTGAATGAAATTTAGCACAGAGATAGGTTATTAGTTAAAAACACAAATATTCATAATTTATATTTTATTCTATGTATGTATGTGTCATTATTGTTGTCCCGCAGTGTACGGCGCCCGCACCGGCCCCTTTTATCTCACCAATATGATAGTCATTATCACTTTTGATGTACCTACACTTATGGTATTACTAGCGACCCGCCCCGGCTTCGCACGGGTGCAATACAAATGGTTACTGTGGGTCATCCTTTAGAGATAAATATATAGCCATTGCTATCTTTTTTATCGATCTTTTTAAGATCTACAACTCTGTAGTACATTAAATTGAACTTTCTCGTAAGGTTTAGTATAGAATCGTATTTAAATACCTCGTAATACATTCATGGTGAGAAACAATGACTCGCCATCTGTCACACTTTACAATGAGAGCGTTGTTACACCTCTGCCTACCCCTCGGGGACGCTTGTGGGAAGGAACGATTACCTTTGCAGTAGGTATAAATAATAACAATGATAAATACCTGGGACAATTCCACACAAATTGACCTAGTCCCAAATTAAGCAAAGCTTGTGTTATGGTAACTAGACAACGATATATTTACTTATATAGATAGATATATACTTAAATACATAGGACATCCAAGACTAAAGTACAAGTACTTGTGTTCATCACACAAATTATCTGTCCTCAGCGGGAATCAAACCCAGTCAGGAGCTCTAACCACTAGACCAGGCGTCAAATTAACCTCTAGTTTAAAGAGCTTTGAACCTGCAAAACTTCTGAGAACGCTCAGGCTGTGGAATGAGCTCCCCGTTGAGTTTTTCCCTTCCCTTTTTCAAGAAGGGTGTGAAAGGTGTTGCAAGCGTCCATAGGCGGCGGTAACCGCTTACCATCGCATACTTGTTCAACAAGTCTTGTTTTTTCAGACGACCACCACGACTCGATAAAGATATATGTTATAGTAATAAAATAATTTCTTCTGTAAATATTTCTCTAACACAATTAAGTATTTTATTTTTATAGTCAATGAATACAATAACCAACGTTTTACAACAAAATGGGATGAATAAATAGCAAATAAACACACGCGCTCTACTAAATGACCAACGGTTGTTTCCGAGTAACGTGTTTATGACTCAGTCGTGGGTTTGATTCCCGGAAAATGCCGTTAATCTGAACACACCTTGAGGTTAAGTATAAAAAATATATTGCCCAATGTGGTTTTTTTTCTTAAATAGCCGCCGATCGGCTTCGTTTGGTGAAAACAGAATTATTTGTTCTTTTTTTACAACCAACATGGATAATAAAGATTTTAGTTCTATAAAAATAAATCGTTATATTTGAAAGTAAAATAAAGTTTCCGGTGAACGCTGAGTAGTTCCAGTAGTCAATACAAATATTGCAAGTTCGATTCGCGATTGTACTAAATAGTTTTTCTTTACTTAAATACAGTGATTAGTCTCGACACGAGCTTTACGGTGAAGGAAAACATCGAGAGGAAACCTGCATACGTCTGAGAAGAAATTCAAAGGCATATTTAGGTATAGTCGTCCTTGAGTAACGGCGACGGACTCCTCATCTGTCACGTTGGCACCTAATATACCTCTGGCGGAAAGTGGGTGTGTGGGTATTACCTATACACCTCTGCCTCCCTCTTCGGGGACCCTTATGGGAAGGCGCGACAATAAATCAAGATAAAATTATACTAATGAAATCGGTATATACGGGTGAATCGAAAGGCACAGCTTATGTTTTTAAATAGCCTCTCGTACCGTTAGTTAAGAGTACTTTTGCTCCTTAACCGAACAATAGTTAAAGGCCTGTAAAGTGCTAAGCAAACACAGCTTAGGGCTTCCCACGTGGGGTTAAGGCAGCTTAGTGCGTTGCGTAGATAGAGACCTAGCCTAGGTAGTGCTTCAAATCAAATATGCTTGCTTTGAGGGCGAGAGTTTACGTGTCATTGGGTTAGAGGGAGTCGACACGATAGCTGGAGTGAGACAGGCGATCGCCTGTTGAAAGCTTCGGCGCCGACAAGCCTTTGAAGTAACGTCAGAATAACATGTCTATGTGAAATATGAGACGTAATTTTATGAAAAAAATATATCCTTACGCCTTCCCATAAGGGTCCCCGAAGGGGTAGGCAGAGGTATATGACGTATGCAGGTTTCCTCTTGATGTTTTCCTTCACCGCAAAGCTCGTGCTGTGTTGCTGTGTGCTGTGACTAATCTCTGTACTTAAGTTCAGAAAACCAATTGATGCAGTCGGGATTCGAACTTGCGATCTTTGTGTCGCAGGCAACTACTCGAACTACTCGGCCACCACGGCTTCAATTTCACTACATAATTAGTATGTAAGCAGAATGTACGGTATATCGGACAACCTCAGTGGTTTTTGGTGTGCTTCAGTGTAGTGTTATTAAATGTATCAAATTAAATGAAAATGTTGATGATTGAAGTAAAGGTCCTCCAATTTCGATAAAGACCCTTTGGCGATCCTAGAATTGAAGAAAAGTTTTTTTTTAATATACCTATAGCCAAATTCAAAGTAATTATTATAATTATCCATGTACGCTTGTTACTTTGACGATACAAAGCTATGTCCTGTGACACAAGATGGCTAGATTTTGTTGCTGACTGTACTCATAGAGAACTTCAATCACGTCTGCCGTCGGCTGGAGGAAATGCGATTGTTTTTACTTCTTGCGTCGGCCGGTAGCCACACGGGGTGAATTTATTAGAGCGTGTGAGTGACTAGCTGTCCCGCCCAGCTTCGCTTGGGTCAAAAAGGCACATTGCCCGTAACACGACCGCAGCGCCACCTATCGGCTCCAATTAAGAAATCTAAACCATTCTCTATATATCTTCATACAGCGATTAGTCACACCACGAGCTTAACGGTGAAGGAAAACATCGAGAGGAAACCTGCATACGTCTGAGAAGAAATTCAAAGGCGTATGTATAGTCGTGCTGGAGTAACGGCGATGGACTCGCCATCTCTCACGTTGGCACCTAATATACCACCCACCCACTTTCCGCCAGAGGTATTTTAGGTGCTAACGTGACAGATGGCGAGTCCATCGCCGTTACTCAAGCATGACTATACATACGCCTTTGAATTTCTTCTCAGACGTATGCAGGTTTCCTCTCGATATTTTCCTTCACCGTAAAGCTCGTGGTGTGACTAATCACTGTACTTAAGTTCAGAAAAACTCATTGGTACAGTCGGGATTCGAACTTGGGATCTTTGTGTCGCAGGCAGCTGCTCGAACCACTCTGCCACCACGGCTCTTATATATTATTTTATATATTATATATACACACACTGGATAAAATATTTCCTCTTTACAATATTAGTGTTGAAAATCACCTCGTGTGTATAGAAGACGCATGCGTGCTACGCGCCCTGTCATTACGACCGGCGCAGACGCAAATTATATTATATCCCTCTACGTTATGTATCATTATAAGTATATCTATATATATATATATGTATATACAGACACGCGATCCTGTACATAACTAATCCTAACACGCAGGCGTTGTTAGATCCGTTGGAGTAACTTAGACAGCTTCAACTCATATAAGAAATAATGCTATTTACTTTCACGCCTTCCTACAAGGGTCCCCGAAGGGGTAGGCAGAGGTGGGACATACGCCAAATTTCCGCCGGAGATATAAGATAAAGAAGAATAAGAAGATTATAAATAAATAAATAAATATTTACGATGCACGCGTCTTTTGAATTTCTTATCAAACGTAGGTATGGTATGGTATGGTATAGGTTTCCTTTCGATGTTTCCACTTATATGTCGTACTAGCTGTGCCCGCGACTTCGTCCGCTTGGGATAGTGACTATAGCGCAGTATTTTTGATTTATTTTCTATGTGTGTGTGTATAGGGGATGCCTACGTCATAGTAGCTTTATGCAGGCAAAGTCTCAGCCCGATCGGTTTAAAATTGACAAAGTTTCATACAAACTTTCATCCCCTATTTTATGCCCTTGGGGGTAGAATTAATCAAAATCCTTTCTTAGCGGATGCCTACGTCATAACATCTACCTGCATGCTAAATTTCAGCCCGATCCGTCCAGTGGTTTGGGCTGTGCGTTGACAGATCACTATGTCAGTCAGTCACCTTTGAGTTTTAGAGATATAGATATCACTAGAGTGTGGTTTTGTGAAATGGTTGTATGATTCGATTGTAATTTTGTTCATTTTATAATAATATTACCTAAGCTTATGCTTATTCTTGTATATTATAAATTTATATGTATTGTAAATATGTCTTTATTTAACAAATTGGTCACCGTTTTTGTTAAATAAATCAACAATTATTTATTTATATTATTAAGCGGCTATTGAGAAACGTCATTTGTCTAAAGCTGGTCACATCGAAAGCCCAGTAGCCAACACAAAGAATTTACCATGTTTTTCCAACTGCCATAACGAGTTACTCAACCCTAAAGCTCGTGATACCGTGAAATGGGATCAGAGTATACACAAAGTAGATTTTACACACGGCTTGACAGAGATTTGGAGAGAAAAAAGCCGTCTGGTGTAGTGGTTGGAGTTCTGCGAAACTTGAGGTCGCGGGTTCGATCCACGTTGACGGCAGATATTTGTGTGATGAACACGTGTATTAGTACCTTAGTCTTGGATGTCCTATGTATTTATGTATATATATATATTTAATATAATATAATAAAATAATATATCCTCACGCCTTCCACAAGAGTCCCCGAAGGGGTAGGCAGAGGTGTATAGGTAATACCCACAAACCCACTTTCCGCCAGAGGTATATCTGGTGCCAACGTGACAGATGGCGAGTCCATCGCCGTTATTCAAGCACGACTTTATACGCATACGCCTTTGAATTTCTTCTCAGACGTATGTAGGTTCCCTCTCGATGTTTTCCTTCACCGTATAGCTCGTGGTGTGACTAATCACTGTAATTTGGATTTTGATTAATTTTAACTTAAACTTCAACATTAAGAAAATGTTGATTTGATTTGGAATTTTTAATGTATGGATTTTAGTATTTGAAATAAATTAATTGTTATTATTATTAGCGTGACAGACTCTCCAAACTAAACAACGAGTCGATTATAAAACATATGACACAAATCAAATTACTGTAAACTGTCAGGCTTTAGTTCCCTTTGTCGGTACTTTCACCTGAGAAAGGCAACAATGGATACCTGTACGCAAGCGCCGACAAAGGACTATGATCGATGTTCCAAATTCGTAATTCGCTTATTTGACAGAAATAACCGTTATTTTTTGCATGGATGCCGTTTTCGTGTTTGGTAATGAAACAGATTAAACATTAAGCAGTTTTTAATGTAATTTTTTACTTCAGTGGTTAGAGCCATGGGTTTGAAATTCGGGGTTCGATTCTCGCTGAGAGCAGATAAGTGTGTGATTAGCATGTCTTTGATATCCTTGGTATTTATGTATATATTTAACTATATAAGTATGTATATCGTTGTCCAGTTCGCCTGCAAAATAAGCTTTGCTAGTTTGGGACTAGGTCAATTGTGTGCTTTTTTCTGTAATTAAACATATTCTATATGTTAATCCAGCTAATAATCTATCTCTGTGTCAAATTTCATCCAATTCCGTTCAGTAGTTTTTGCATAAAAGAGGAACAAACATACACGTAAACTTTCTCATTTATAATATTGAGTAGTCTCATCCTTTCAGAATAATACATCAAAATACTGCACTATATTTTGACAGCTATTTGACAGAGACATCACCATACAAAATGGCTACCGGATACATTGATGACGTGTAGATTTTGTAGTTTTTGTCGTAATGCATTAGGCGACGATGGGTCAGCATTTTTACAAGCGTTCGTTTTGCTAATAATTTTTGTGAAGATGTCTTGGGAGTGAAATTATAACAAGTAAGTCGTGTTCAGAGATACACAACTAACTCTAGTTGTTAGATCAGAATATCTCTGAATGGAACAAAGTCCTTTGAGGTTTAATAACATTCGCGCAATATATTTCTCCACAAACTTCCTCTCGGTGTTTCTTCAGAGAAGAGAGAGGTCTCTCTAGTCTTACAGACTTCGCTTCATTCACATTTTACGATCTTAGATATACGTACTCACTTTCTTTCTAATTTTTAAACTAACAGATTATAAACGTGTGGTCGATCGGACGCTCAAGGACGGGAACGTCAAGAGTGCTCGAAACCGACGAGCAGGTATGAAGAGACTGATGAATGTGGACGAAGGGAAAGAGGTATGTAAGTCTAGAGAGAACTGGCGCTCTATACTCTCTGCCTACCCCGTTGGGGACTTGGCGTGATGATATGATGGTGATGATAATTCTTTCTATTTTTTTTATGTAACAGATTATAAACGTATATTAGGTTGTTCAATTTAGATCTTTAATAATTAAATATTCTTCTTTGTCCAAATATGTCTATCATCATTATTTATTACTATATATATATATATATATATATATATATATATATATATCCTCACGCCTTCCCACAAGGGTCCCCGAAGGGGTAGGCAGAGGTGTATAGGTAATACCCACACACCCATTTTCCGCCAGAGGTATATTGGGTGCCAACGTGACAGATGGCGAGTCCATCGCCGTTACTCAAGCACGACTATACATACGCCTTTGAATTTCTTCTCAGACGTATGCAGGTTTCCTCTCGATGTTTTCCTTCACCGTAAAGCTCGTGGTGTGACTAATCACTGTACTTAAGTTCAGAAAAACTCATTGGTACAGTCGGGATTCGAACATGCGACCTTTGCATCGCAGGCAACTGCTCAAACCACTCGGCCACCACGGCTTTATTTATTGCTATTCCACTTATATTTAATACGTAGGTAATATCATTGTATACAGTGGACCCAGTGGGGCGCAGCAACTTTAGAAAGGGCAGGAATTATATTATAAAGAGGGGAACAATTTAGCTACTTACTTATTCTAAACTTAATATTACATGTCTTCAATTCAGAAAACATAGTATGTATAATAGATATATGTAAGTCTAAAGAGAACTGGCTCTACTCTCTCTGCCTCCGTGAAAGACTAATATAACTCGTAATAAACAATATTTAGATAGAGCCGTGGTGGCCGAGTGGTTTGAGCAGTTGCCTGCGACGCAAAGGTCGCATGTTCGAATCCCGACTGTACCAATGAGTTTTTCTGAACTTAAGTACAGTGATTAGTCACACCACGAGCTTTACGGTGAAGGAAAACATCGAGAGGAAACCTGCATACGTTTGAGAAGAAATTCAAAGGCGTATGTATAGTCGTGCTCGAGTAGCGGCGATGGAGTCGCCATCTATCACGTTGGCACCTAAAATATACCTCTGGCGGAAAGTGGGTGTGTGGGTATTACCTATACACCTCTGCCTACCCCTTCGGGGACCCTTGTGGGAAGGCGTGAGGATATATATAAACAATATTTACTTTAAAAAATAAGGTAGCCAAGTAAACTACGATTTTAGTTCCAGTATTATTTATACGATCAAATAAACAATAAAATGTGAAAATGCAATTTGGTTCGGCACATTTCGCCTTAAACGTCACACATTTTGACATTACGCTGTCAAACGTATCTCATTACGATTTTCAACTTTATTTGCCTTGTTTTAAGGGTGATAACGATAGACAAAGGGCTTTGTTGACTGCAGCGAGGATATTGCAAAGTCATAAAACGTTCCAAGTTCGAACTAACAAGGTGGGTTTTAATTATTTAAAAGTCTGTGTTAATTTAGTTTTTTTTTCGGTCGAATAGCGCGGCGCCTTTGCCTTTCGGCCAGTATTTTTTCTTCTTTAGTGTAATTTGTAAAATGGCATGTTAGCGCCGGGACCGCGCTACGTTTTAAATTATTAATTTGATAGTCCTCGTTTCCGGTCAAGATTTGATTTTTTAATTGGTCGCCCTATTGTCATGTCTATTTTGTTTGGATTGAACTGTGAAGCTACTGTTTTTGCTATAATTATAACGCCACTGTGGTCTCATAGTGTATTCCCGCATGCACGAAAATCTACCATTCTACTCGGCTAGTTTCTCCGAAGGGGTAGGCAGAGGTTTATAGTTGGTATCCACACACCCACTTTCCGCCACAGATACATTAAGTGCCAACGTGACTATCGCCATCCATCGCCGTTACTCAAGCACGACTATACATACGTCTTTGAATTGCTTCTCAAACGTATTAAGGAAGTTTTCCTCTCGACGTTTTCCTTCACTGTGTGACTAATCACTGTACTTAATTTCGGAAAAACTTATTGGTACAGTCGGGATTCGAACTTGCAAACTTCGTGTTCTAATATGTAGTGATGTCAAAAGTGACAGTTACGCATGACAAGGTTGTGGTTGAAGTCTGAATCTCGGCCTGTACCAGCGAGTTTTTCCTAACATAACCATAGTGATTTGTCACGCTAAATGGTTTCCGGTGCATAGATAACACAGGAAAAAACCACTCACAGAGTCGTGTCCTCCGGTTATAATTACCAATAAAGATATACATATTAAAAAAAAGCCATAAATATATGGTCTTTCAGAAAATAGAGTTGTCATCTAGAAGTCTGTCTTAAAGGGTGTGAAAACTAGCTGACCCGCCCAGCTTCGCCCGGATGACAAAGTATAATTTCCTGAAACACGATCGCAGCGCCACCTATCGGGTCCAATTGTGATGTAAGCTATCCTATCTTTCAAGTTGGATCAAACTGCACATGGTGT
>JACCPG010001218.1:0-10573 GCA_016069955.1 Drepana arcuata
ACGCCTTTTGAATTTCTTCTCAGACGTATGCAGGTTTCCTCTCGATGATTTCCTTCACCGTAAAGCTCGTGGTGTGACTAATCACTGTACTTAAGTTTAAGAAAAACTCATTGGTACAGTCGGGATTCGAACTTGCGACCTTTGCGTCGCAGGCAACTGCTCGAACCACTCGGCCACCACGGCTTTTTATATATTAAATAAAACTATTTTTAATATTAGTAGGATGGGTGAAGAAAGATTGAAGAAACAGGTACCTATACAATGCAAAAGTGTCTGGAAGTAGAGGCAGAGGAAAATCTCGTTCAAACTATCTCCATCAAATTGAACGGACACTCAAGGATAGGAACGCCAAGAGTACTCGAAACCGGCGAGCGTGTGTGGAGAGATATATGTTGAACAAACGACAGTTAAGTCTAGCGATAAATTATGAATGTTGAATTATACCTATCCTTCCTACCCCGTGAGGGAAACGACGTCATGTGATATATATATATATAGTTGTCTTTCTTTTCTCGTATATATCTTATATCTAGAAATGTATATCATAAAAATATTTGCGTTAAGTATTACTCTTGTTGACGTTTCAACAGAAAAAGGTAAGTGAAAATATAGGGTAGTTACGTAATAAGTTGCGTAAAATATCGCCCGTGTCGGGTATCGATCCTTCGCCCTTCACCTTGACGCGACGACCTACCCGGGATCAACAAAATCCGGACATTCATTATACATATAGGTACATATAATCACTGTCCCCTAGGGGTAGGCAAAGACCACTTCTTTCCACTTGCTACGATCTTTAAATACTTCTTTCGCTTCGTCCAATTTAATTATTCTCTTCATACATGCTCTTCGGTTTAGGGTACTCTTGCCCTGGCCTTTTTAAAAAAACCCTAATTTGGTCTCGAAACGTCCGCCTAGGTCTCTTCCAACACTTTCATTCACACACGCCTTATACACTTTTTTCGTCAATCGTTCTTCATTAATTCTCTCCACATGGCTAAAACCATCTCAACATACCTTTCTCCATTTTTGTCACTATGTCTTCTTTCATTATATATCTTAAGCTACTGGCAATCGTTGCTAGGATTAGTCTTTTCAAACAAATCCTTGACAAAAAGACGATGGACAAACAGAACGTGTAGTATGAGCTCGAGAACTTTCTGGCCTTCCCACAGGGCTAGACAGATTTGAAACAACACCTTCTTTGCGCCGGAGATATTTATCTGACAATGGACTCGCCATCCGTCACGATGGCGAGCCATTGTAATTTCTCAAGCACAATTATACATTGTATTTGATTTACTTCGTAAACGAATGTTTAATTATGTTAAATAAGTTTCCTCTCCCTTCTTCTTCGTAAATGTCGTGGTGTGAAAAACGGATTGATACAGTCGGAATTAAACGTAGGAGATTTTTTGCATTGGCACCTTAAATATATCTCCGGGAAAAGTGGGTGCATGAGTACTACCCACACTCCTCTGTTTACCCCTTCGGAGATCCTTGTGTGAAGGAGTATATATTAATATAATTTTGCTTAATACTCAATGAACTACCGACAAACTAAACTGGAATTTACTCGGCAGTTGTGGGGCGAAGTTCAGAAATTTATGTTCCAAATTTGATGTTCTTTAGATAAACAAACAATTTGTGAATTATGTCCAAGGCATAACGCCCAGTTTGTTTTTGTAGTATATAAGGTTCGTTTATACGTGCTCTTATTGTTATTTAGCTTAAATCTCAATATTAACTTAACAAAGAAAAGAACTTAACTTAACTTAGAAATGCCTATATTGAATACATATAGGTTTTAGTTATTATATTATATACGCAATCGTAGTGAAAATATTATGCCGGATGAGGTTGAATTTTCGAGAATTATTATTTCTCTAAAATATTGTATTTTTTTATAATCTTCACACCTTCCCACAAGGGTCCCCGATAGGGTAGTCAGAGGTGTTTAGAACGCTCATAGCCACTTTTCGACGGATTTTTTTTATACCAACATGAATTTGGTCCGAAACATTTGCAGGTTTCCTCTAGATATTTTTCTTTGGCTGCTCGTCCTGCTATCCTTATACGACGATACAATAAAACAAACATCACCTAAGATAACTACATGCTAACATTATTTCGGGAGTAGGTATTCTCAGTTCAAAACATGATTGTACGGGTTTTCTTCAGAAACTATTAATGAGTTAAAAAAACGTATCTATCTTCATGTATAATATTATCGTAACAGCAGATTATAATGCAAAAATAGTAAAAAATAAGGAAAATTTATAATTATTTTCTTAATTTCATGGTGCCTTCACATATCAAATATACCATTTTTTATGACAACATGAACTGCCTGAAGTATGAGATTTCTAGCTATACCTAACTTATACGACTAGTTCATACTCTTCATGATTTTCATTCGGGTAACTGCCGTAAGTGCCTATTCTATTCTTGCAATCTTTTTGCTCACAGGACTTTCCCTACCCTTCTGACAAGAATATCAAATTGGTTAAGTTCCACTTGCACTACAAGCTAAGCAGAATACTCTATAAATCTACTTAGAAAAGGAGTTTTCTCGACAGCTCGCAGGTCTTTAGTCTGTGGGAAACATTGTTCTATACTTACCCGGCACATAAAGAATCTGTTTGTGACTTAAAGAAATTTTTTCACGGCTTAGGCAGAGACCGCAAGTTCTCATTACAGATTTTTTTTTCTCTTTAACCGCGTTCATAAATCTCTTCATACATGCTCCCAGGGTCGATTACCTACTCTTGATGCTCCCATCAAGAATACTCAAATTTATGATACAATACATTACATTCATTAGTATTTCTTCCCAAAAGGAACCTGCATAAGTCTCCTCACGATGTTTTCCTTCACCGTATAGCTCGTAGTCATCCATCTCGTACTTAAGTTAAGAAAACAATTAATTTACACATATAGCAACCGATAGTAGCTCTTTCAGTGTGATGTAGCTTTATTTCCTAAGCTTGCTCTGCTCATTACGGCAAACTTGATGGACGTGACCGTACTCCTTACTGATGTTTCTTACCGAACTTGGCGATGTTACTCCTTGCTTCTTTCCTCCTTAATGATGTTCTATAGCGAAATTACTAAGACGGCGAAATATACACGCCTGTGACCTTAGGGATGACCTCTGCAAATCAAGATTGCAGGTTCAACATCGGTGGTCTTCTTAAAAAGTTTTTCTTAACAAAATTGTTTATCGATGGATACATCTATATGGCTGAAATAAAACTCAAATATCAACCGCTGTCTGGTCTTTTGAGCCCCAATATATTTTGCCTAAAGTTTAATAATAATCCTTTCTAGTTTTGTTTGCCTTTTTTAAATAAATTAAAGAAAACAAATTATGAAGATATAAGCCTCCTTCCATGGTAATCTGTGGAAACTAATGTTCGTCAACCCCCCCTGGGAAGCTTTCGAGTAAGTACTTTATTTGGCTGCGATGTGAGATGAATTTATCCCACTTTACAACATTGAAAACTTCCAAATTGTGTGGGCCAACTTATAAATGAGGTTCATTTTATGCCGGGGTAATGGAACGGATCTCCTGAGATGCGGGAATGAAAGTTTTTAAAGAGGTTATTTTGCAGGTTCTATATGGATGATATGCCATTTATTTATTGGTGGGTATAATAATATTCCTCAAAATATAATAATAATATATATATAAAAAATAGTATAATAATTATATCCTCACGCCTTTCCACAAGAGTCCCTGTAGGTGTAGGCAGATGTGTATAGGTAATACCCACACACCCACTTTCCGCCAGAGGTATATTAGGTGCCTCAAAATAATCTACCAAAACACCTAAAAGTACCTACTCAACATAGTTTGTATTTTTTAGAGAAATTTACCTTTTTTCTACATATTTATTTTTCTTGAAAACTTAATATGTTTCGATTGACTTTTCTTCTGATAACTATTGTAACTTAAAATGTTTTTGGGCTGCGTTTGAAAGCGAGCGAAATTTTCCGCTAGCTCCCCTCTCCTCACACCTACACATCCATTACGTCACGAACGAAACAAAGATGTCGTTCTAATTGAAAGGATTCAGTATGAAACATACAGTGAAGAAAGACATTGAGAGGAAAGTGGTATACGTTTGGTAAGAAACTCCAAACCGAGCTGAAAAGTGGCGATGGACTGGCCACAGGTCACGCTGTTAAGAGGACACCTAACGCTCTAAACCTAGCTCCGTACCCCACAGGGGGTGCCGTTAGCTGTGTTTGCTTAGCACAATAAAGTGCGTGGCTGGAGGTCTGACCATTGCCCGGTTAAGTAACAATAGTTCCCGGAACTCACGATACAACAGACAATACGAAAAAAAAAAGAGATCATCTGCCCTTGTGGGATGCCTTGAAGATGCAAAGTATGTAAAATCATTTAATTTGTCATAAGAAGTATTTAGTAAATTTGCTTAGATTCTGCTAAGATACCATACGTTTCGTGTAGTGGCCCTATTCAATTATTCCGCTAGAAAATCTAAAAGCCAACCAGTTCTAATATTTTTTTTTAAGAAATATAACATACTCGTATGCAATTATTCTTCTATGGAATCATTCTAATGATTTGAGATAAAAAAAATCTATACGTCTATACAAACAGTAAAAAAGAGGCAATAAGGATTTGAACAAATATTTTTGCACATACTTAGCTTGTTTATTGAGTAAGGTTGTATATGTATCATCATGACTAACCACAAGGGCGAAGGGGTAATAATACATATGGATTTAAGGTATATATAGCCTCCTACCTCCCTACTCAATAGAATTCGGGGTAGTACCAATAGCATCCTCCAAGTGATTGCCGATAAATATGATTCGGCAATCATGAAAGCGTTTGTTCGAGTGCTGGTCAGATAAACCTATTTGAATATATCTGACCAGCGTTGTGCACACATGTAATGTACTTTGTCGCTAAATTATATTTACTAACATAGCTGTAAGAAAAACATTTACTAACAAAATTGAATCTGAATAAATAAATTTAGTATTATTATTATTATAGCAATAGTAGCATGTAGAAAAAGTGTGCAATATAAATTATTCCAATGATATATTATTATATATATATATAATATAATATATCCTCACGCCTTCCCACAAGGGTCCCCGAAGGGGTAGGCAGAGGTGTAAAGGTAATACCCACACACCCACTTTCCGCCAGAGGTATATTAGGTGCCAACGTGACAGATGGCGAGTCCATCGCCGTTACTCAAGCACGACTATACATACGCCTTTAATTTCTTCTCAGACGTATGCAGGTTTCCTCTCGATGTTTTCCTTCACCGTAAAGCTCGTGGTGTGACTAATCACTGTACTTAAGTTCAGAAAAACTCATTGGTACAGTCGGGATTCGAACTTGCGACCTTTGCGTCGCAGGCAACTGCTCGAACCACTCGGCTATCACGGCTCTTTATTATTAATATAAATTATATATGTATAAGTACATTTTAGATATTGCATACAATAAAATTGTATTAAAGTAAAACATAGGGCACCATGTAGCCGCCATCATATTGCTGTGCCCTCAAACAGGGTGTAATTTTATCTTTAAAAATGCAATAAATTTATTTGATTTGATGTATTTTATGAAAATGGTACTTCTCAAGATGCGCCCAGTGTTTTACAAGACTAGCATTCTGCGCGATAATATGTATGTGAAATCTATTAGTCTCTTCCAGGTATTTAAGTCCACGTACAAAACGTCCAGATAATATCGGTTGATGAAGTCAGCGTGGACTACAGACCCTGAACTGCATGGTGATATGTCTCTGTAAATGGGGGAGATATTCATGCAAGATGTGCCCCATGGTTTGCCTGCGTATTATTTGATTACTTGGTAGAATTTTCTGGAATAAAACATATCTTTTGCTACCTATATCCAGCTAATAAATTATTAGTAATAATCTTTGCGCAAAATTGTACATAGTTCCTTTCAGCTGTTCTGACGTGATTGAGTAACGAATAGTAGAATAGTGGAATTATGTGCTGACTGGTACACAGATAATTTTATTTTGACATTGACATTTTAGACGGCCTTCTGGTCAAACGGTCAGAGCTTGACTGCGAAGCTTGAGGTCGCGGTTTCGATTCCCGCCGAGAGCAAATATTTGTTTCATGAAGGCGAATTTGTACCTTAATCTTCGATGTCCTATGTATTTATGTTTATATAGCTATCTTATTATATATGTTTATCGTTGTCTAGTTTCCAAGCTTAGCTTAATTTGGAACTAGGTCAATTTGTGTGGAATAGTCCCAAAGGGTTTATTCAGAGATCTGTGTACATATCCAGCTGTAATATTCCCTTAGTGTATTCGCGTATTACTGAGACTTAGATCTATTAAATAACTTGAGCAAGTCAGTTTTTTTATAGAAGGGGTAGGCTGAGGTTAACATGTAGGAACTACCCTCCCACTCCCACTTTCCGCCGGATTAAGGTGCCAACGTGACAGATGGCGAGTCCATCGCCGTAGCTCAAGCACATATGCAGGTTTCCTCTATATATTTTCCTTCACAGTAAAGCTCGTAGTGTGACTAATCACTGTAACCTACTTATGTTCAGAACTCATTAGTACAGTCGGGATTTGAACACTTTCTTCGTGTTGTAGGCAACTACTCGAACTACTTGGCCACTACGGCTTCTAACATATCAAATATATTCTGTGTACATATCCAGCTGTACTGTTACCGTAATAGTGTATTCGCGTGTTACCGACATTGAGATCCATTACCTAAATAACATGAGCAGTCAGTTTTTATCAAAGATAAGTATCAACACGACGATGACAACGAATTCAAGAATGGATACAGTCGTAGATAGAAGATACTAGCGGAACCACGCGGTTTCATTCGCGTTTAAATCAGATCTATAATTACTGCTCTGGTCCCTTGATTACATACATACATATCATCACGCTGAGTCCCTAACGGGGTAGGCAGAGAGTATAGAGCGCCAGTTCTCTCTAGACTTGCATACCTCTTTCGCTTCGTCCACATTCATCAGTCTCTTGATACATGCTCGTCGGTTTCGAGTATTCTTAACGTTCCCGTCCTTGAGCGTCCGATCGATTTGATCTCTGCCTCTTCTTGTACTCACTTTTATATTTATCCCTTGAATAGTACTTTATTAAACTATACAGTCATATACACATTTCTTTTGATGAAAAAAGTAATCAAATTCATTTTTTTTTATACAACAAGAGTGGCAAACAAGCATACGGCCCATCTGATGGGAAACGGTTACCGTAGCCTATTTACGCTCACGATACCTAAGTATCACTTGCGCGTTGCCACTCTGTGTTCGGAGAGTAATAGTGTGTTGGCAACATAATGGGTTTAATCCCTCTGTTTCCAACACAATGTAACAATCCTCCCCCCTCCCCAAGGAGCTCATTAATGGAAGCCTTATTCACCGCGTAGGAACACAACACAAAAAAATGTGTTTTTGGCTACGGACTTCTGTAAGGTGGAGGTCCTGCCCCAGTCGGGCAGCTCCGTATTCGAATGGGAAACCCGTTATGCCCTACCTCTCTTATTGCGTAGTTTAAAGTACTAAACGTACAGAAAGAGGGGAACGACTTCGTCATGAGCTAGTCATGGTACGGTGACGTACAACCAGGTGTATTATTTGATTGCGCAAGAGAGAAGTCTGAGGAAGGCTTTCCAACTTAGACTAAAATTAATTGCCATAAATATGAATGTAAGGAGTATTTGAAAATTTTACTCACGGCGATAACCAACATTTTTCTTTACCATATAATTGGTTGAAATTAATTTGGTGTCACATAAATTAAAAGAATCCGTGTCATGATTTATAAATTACTTATACATTATATATAAATAGAAAAAAGTTAAGAACTTGATACTTTATATACAATTTTTTTAAAGTAAATTAACTAAGACTTCATTAACCTAACCTCAAAAATAATAATCCATTAAACATACACATATACACACGCGTACACGCACGCACACACACACACGAGTATACACAAGTACACACACACAAGCTCAATTTATTTTGTATTCAGTTTTATTTTTATTATAGAAAACTATTTAAAACAAATCGGCTGGAAGAGCGTTGGCAACCGCTACAGGTATTACTTACTCACTAAGATTGTCATCACTAAGTGATTGCTATTTAACATTTGTTATAAAATAAATAATATCCTCACGCCTTCCCATAAGGGTCCCCGAAGGGGTAGGCAGAGGTGTATAGGTAATACCCACACCCCCATTTCCGCCAGAGGTATATTTAGGTGCCAACGTGACAAATGGCGAGTCCATCGCCGTTACTCAAGCACGACTATACATACGCCTTTTGAATGTCTTCTCGTGTCGTATGCAGGTTTCCTCTCGATGTTTTCCATCACCGTACAGCTCGTGGTGTGACTAA
This sequence comes from Drepana arcuata, assembly GCA_016069955.1. Taxonomy (NCBI): domain Eukaryota; kingdom Metazoa; phylum Arthropoda; class Insecta; order Lepidoptera; family Drepanidae; genus Drepana; species Drepana arcuata. The sequence goes on from JACCPG010001218.1 coordinate 8,423, forward strand.
TCACTGTACTTAATTTCAGAAAAACTCATTGGTACAGTCGGGATTCGAACTTGCGACCTTTGCGTCGCAGGCAACTGCTCAAACCACTCGACCACCACGGCTCTCATGAAAATAATAAACTTGATATATATACTTATACGTAACACAGAATGTATATTTTTATACTAAAAGTATTTTTATATAATGTGAAATAACAAATCAGCGCTTCTCTCAGTTCCATTTAGTGATTAAACATGATCATAGTCATCACAACGCCCTACAACATCTAGAATAAGTTGTATTTTCTGAAAAACAATGAAAATAAAGTATTTTTATTCATTTATTATTTATGCCAATATAACGTCACCAATTACTTACATCCTGACATTTGTCACGTAAGTGACAGCGGCAAAGTAACGAGTGACGTGGGGACATGACGCGACGAGGGTGCCGCTGTCGTGATGTACAATTATTCCCCGCGTCGATCTCGTGTCCCTATCGACGACGGAGATTGTTCAAAATAATAATTGGACCAATGCCTTAGTTCCTCTTATAGGTAGAGAAGCATTCATTTATATATATATATCTATTTTATTTAATGTAATTTTATTTAATGCACAAAATAATTTGCACATAAAAAAATAAATTTTATTTAATGCACAAAACAAATTACAATCAATAAGGAATAACATAACAATCATTCTTAGAACTAAACTGGATCGTAACTCAATAAGATGTGCATACAGCTAAATAGTTATTAATTCAATAATCAGAAAGCGTATAACTTAAAAACATATATTAGATCAAACTTTTGGTGTGCTGTGGTTTACAGGGGCGGCTCGTTAGCACACACCACAACTGGTGCCAACGAGCGTTTCGATTTTAAACCGAGGATATCTTTTACACTATTTATAAATTTGTGATCGAATATATCAAGTTTAGGGTATTTAATTGCTAGTTCGTTGTATTCACGAGCCATCCTAACTAGTGAGTTAAAAAAGGATATATTATTTTTATATGCATTTTATCAGCGTGCGCCATATTTAGTGTTAAATGAAAATTGAGAGAGGAGTTAGGGGGATATCATCACATCTTGCCGCTGGTAGGGTTAGCAGAGAGACGTAGCCAGCTCTGTCTATACTTATAGACCTTTTTAACTTCATCCACAATTATCAGTCCCTGTTTACATGCTCACGGGCTTAGAGTCCTCTTGACGTTCTCATCCTTGAGTGTCCGATCGGTTTGATCTAGGTAGAGAGAAGAATACTTTTTGGCAAACACTGAAATGTACACAGCAAATACAAGGCTCATAATTGTTCATGCCTCAGATCAACGTGATTATAAATACTTGAATAGATTAATGTTACGCGCTGAAAGGTAATAACAATGATCCCTCGGGAACAGTATTTATTAGCCACTAATCTATCTGTACCAAATTCCATCTAATTCCTGGCGTGATTGAGTAACAATGTAATAAACATTCTATTTATAGTATTAATGGGATTCAGAACGTATTTTTTTTTAATGCAAAGCTGAAATGTCTAATATTGATATGTCGGGATAAGCAGTTTAAAGAGATTAGGGAAAAAATTGTTTCGTACTTGACTTATGAATGTTTATGAACCGAAAGAGGTATGTAAATCTGGAGAGAGCTGGCGCTCTAGTCTCTCTGCCTACCCAGTATTGATATGTACATACGTTTGTTGATACTAAACTTCGGTCTGCTCTCCGCGTTGTAATATATCTATGTGTAGATACTTTGAATACTTCGACAGATAACATTTGAATAAAATAATTACGAAAGTTTTACTTTTAACTATAACAAAATCCCAAAAAGAGTTTTTTTGCGTTGTCTCTGCGTGAGTTCCGGGAACTTTTGCTACTTAACCGGGCAATGGCGAGACCTAGGCCTCCAGCCAGGCATTTAAGTGCTAAGCAACACAGCTAAGGGCAACCCCTGTGAGGTACGAACCTCGGTTTAGGGCCAAAAAGAATTTCAAACGTGAGCATTTATATTTGGGTTTAAGAGATAACGCTGTCTGGATATTCGTTAGATATTATTACTGTAATCTTCTTATCTCAAAATGAAGGTAAAGATGTCTGTAAAATCTAAGGAGAACTAGCACTCTACTCACTCAGCTTACCCCGTAAGGGAATCAGCGTGATTATATG
>JACCPG010001219.1:0-51123 GCA_016069955.1 Drepana arcuata
CCATAAGGGTCCTCGAAGGGGTGTATAGGTCCTAGAAGAGGTGTATAGGCACTACCCACATACCCACTTTCCGCCAGAGATATATCTTACGTGCTAACGAGACAGATGGCGAGTTCATCGTCGTTACTCAAGCACGACTTTACGCCTTTGAATTGCTATCAGGTATTGCTATGCAGGTTTCGTCTCGATATTTTCCTTCATCTTAAAGCTCGTGGTGTGACTAATCACTGTACAGAAAAACTCATTCGTACAGTTGGGATTTGATCTTGCGATCTTTGTGTTACAGGCAACTACTCGAACCCCTCGGCCACACCGGGTTTAAAAAAGGTTTGTGTAATATTCATAATTTCATCAAAGTTCTTATTGCCAGGGAAGGAACTTTCCGTACAGTTAATGAGATAGACACATGGTTATGTATGAAGGTATCAACAATTCACAAGTCTGAGAAGGAGACTAGAACAAAGTGCGCTTAAGAGAAGCCTGTTGAAAGTTTTCTGGTTAAACTTTGGTGTCAAACGGTGCGGTGAATAATGAGGGTTCCTGGAGGCAATATACTTTTATATATTGCATCATATACAAAGAAAAAGTGTGTGCAAGAAGAGGCAGAGGAAGACCACGTTCCAATTACCTAGATCAGATCGATCGGTCGATCAAGGACGGGAACGTCAAGAGTACTCGAAACCGACGAGCATGTATGAAGAGACTGATGAATGTGGACGAATCAAAAGAGGTATGTAAGTCTAGAGAGAGTCGGGATGCGAGTTTGCAATAATTGTATTGCTTATTTGATTAGTCACACCACGAGCTTTACGGTGAAGGAAAACATCGAGAGGAAACCTGCATACGTCTGAGAAGAAATTCAAAGGCGTATGTATAGTCGTGCTTGAGTAACGGCGATGGACTCGCCATCTGTCACGTTGGCACCTAATATACCTCTGGCGGAAAGTGGGTGTGTGGGTATTACCTATACACCTCTGCCTACCCCTTCGGGGACCCTTGTGGGAAGGCGTGAGGTATTGCAGGCAACTACTTGAACCGCACGACCACTACGGCTAGGGAAACGAATAACCCGTATTTAATTCCAAGATCGCTATCAAAACGATCCCTAGATTTTAATCTGCGATCTTCATTTGTAGATGTGAAGGTTCTATGTGCTATATCCGGCGGGGCGGTGAAATATTTTCGTACGGCGATCCGGAAACCGTTCCGATAAGGAATTCGCTTAGTGTTATGTAGAACTGTGCTCGTAAATCTATTTAGGTTACTGAAAAAGGCTAGGTAAAATTTGTTAAAAAAAAATTGTATTTTTTGAGTGTTTATTTCGATATCTAAGTCATATATCCTACTAATATTTTATATGCAAGTGTGAAATATTTGATACTCAATCGTGACTCAATTCCATTGCGGCTAAATGGAATTAAAATTATATATTATATAATATATTATTAGAATCAAAATTATCCCGGCTTCGCACGGGTGGACATTTTTTTTTTCTTTTTATAAATGAAAATATAGCCTATTTCACTCAGGGTGAATGTAATGTCCAATGGTGAAATAATTTTTCAAATCGGTCCAGTACTTTTTGAGCCAATTCGTTACAAACATACATTACATATTACATACAAATCTTTCCTCTTTATCTTAATATATATAATTTACGTGTCACGTTGTTTGTCCGGGATGGGCTCCTAAACCACTAAACCGATTTCAATCAAATTTGCACACCGAGTGCAGTTCGATCCAACTTAAAGGATAGGATAGCTTACATTATAATTAGACCTGATAGGTGCCGCTACGATCGTGTTCCAGGAAATTTTACATTTTCACTCAGGCGAAGCTGGGCGGGACAGCTAGTAATATTAGTATATATAGAACTAGCGCTCTACTCTCTCCGTCGTAATAGTCAACTCCACGTTGACAAAGTCCCAACTATGAAACAGTTTTTGAAAAAACTGGCCAAACGTCATTTTGATTCTGCTGTAAATCACCCCAACCCCCTCGTCGTATCGGCCGCCCGATCCACTCCTTCCCTTATCTCGAAGATAAGGCGTCCAAGACATGCCGTTATCGAACCGGATGACGACATAACGGTCCTCCAGGACGCTCGACAAAAACATACAAACACTACACACAACCGACCACTGTTCCGTCCTCGCCGGCGAGGCCCGATCTCCGCCGCAAACGCCTGCCCGCGCCGAGCCAGACGCGCAAATCCCGCCCCCCAAATAATATTAAAAAAAAATCCCAGTCCAGCCTAGCTCCCTTGTTCGCGATCCAGCAACGCCCTAAGCCGAGGTTTGTACCCCACAGGGGGTGTCCTTAGATGTGTTGCTTAAAAATAAAGTGCCTGGCTGGAGGCCTAGGTCTCGCCATTGACCGGTTAAGTAGCAAAAGTTCCCGGAACTCACGCTACGAGAGACAATACAAAAAAAAATAAAACTCCATCTATCCCGAGAGACTCGGCTCAATATATATGTATGTAGTTATTTTATTCCTGAAAAATAAACCACGAATGAAATTATATTTCGCCTACGAAATAACTTGTTATACTTACAAGTTACTATACATACCTTTCCTCATATTTGTTCTGGAATTATATTCAACGCATTTACGTGTATTCAGTTCATTTAAATACATTTTGGCTGGAATTTCATATTGTATTGTACATATAACATTCTTATTAGGTTTTTGTTACAGAAAAAAAAAATTGTATTTGTATCTAACCGGCGAGTATGTCTAAAGGGACTGATGAATGTGGACGAAGTAAAACAGGTATGCTAGCCTACCCCATGAGGGACTGGGCTTGATGGTTCGTACATCAACTAAGCCTGAAACACAATCTATATAGTAAATGATTTTATAGATGAATTTGTTTTAAATCTCATTATTCGAATTCAAAGTCTTCGATATCATGATTTTAGATATTCGGTGATTTGATAAATCGATTATTTGATTATTAGATAATTCGATTATTGGATAATTAGACAGTGATTAGTCACACCACGAGCTTTACGGTGAAGGAAAACATCGAGAGGAAACCTGCATACGTCCGAGAAACAAATTCAAAAAGGCGTATGTATAGTCGTGCTTGAGTAACGGCGATGGACTCGCCATCTGTCACGTCGGCACCTAATATACCTCTGGCGGAAAGTGGGTGTGTGGGTATTACCTATACACCTCTGCCTACCCCTTCGGGGACCCTTGTGGGTGCGTGAGGATATATTATATAATTAGTACCACTTGATAATTCGAATACATTATAATTCTATTGTCTGTTAATTATAAACAACGATTGTTCGTGAATTTCATGAGTTTGACTTTTCGATTTGAAACAGTTAAGTTTTACATTTTAGGACTTAGCTTTGGACAATTAATTGCCTTGTGTGCCATCTATTAACAGTGCCTAGATTGTATAAACATATTAAATAAATACTAACTTGCCTTAAAACCACTCTAATTTAAGTAATCTCCTCTCAACGGTGCCTAAGCAAGTCAACGAGTTATCCTAACTGAGCGATTTGGTTAAATAAACACAAACTTAGGATAATCGGGGAGATTTGGTTGATCTTGGCCGGAGTTAGTTAAAGTCAACTGAGTTACGACACCTGTTTCAGAGCGAAGGGCCGATGATACCATGAGATCATACCTACTTGTTCATCTTGTTATCAAAATGACACAAAAATTTAAGTAATATATATCTATATTATATAGCCGTGGTGGCCGAGTGGTTCGAGCAGTTGCCTGCGACGCTAAGGTCGCAAGTTCGAATCCCGCCTGTACCAATGAGTTTTTCTGAACTTAAGTACAGTGATTAGTCACACCACGAGCTTTACGGTGAAGGAAAACATCAAGAGGAAACCTGCATACGTCTGAGAAGAAATTCAAAGGCTTATGTATAGTCGTGCAGGAGCGGCGATGGACTCGCCATTTGTCACGTTGGCACCTAATATACCTCTGGCGGAAAGTGGGTGTGTGAGTATTACCTATACACCTCTGCCTACCCCTTCGGAGACCCTTGTGGGAAGGCGTGAGGATATATTATTATTATATATATATCTTTACTCAAATGTACCCGAAGGGGTAGGTAGGATATGTATGCAGTACCCACCCATTTTACGCTATGGGTATATTAAAGGTGTCAACGTGATAGAAATGGCGACTACACTGCCGTTTCTCAAGCGAAACTATACATACATACGTCTTTGAATTTCTTCTCAAACGTATACAGGTCCCTCTCGATGTTTTCCTTCATCGCAAGGCTCGTTGTGTGACTAATCTCTGCAACCTAGACCTCTGATTGGTTGATTTACTTTGAGACGTATGCCTTATTTAATTTGTATTTGTTAGACTCAGTAGCCTCAACCCATGGACGTTATTTTAAAAGGGTAAAATTTACAATTTTATCTCTTTTCTCCTCTCTCTATCTCTGCATAATACTAAGTTATTGTCCTAAATATAATTAGAACGAGACGCCAAAATTATATTACGCTAGCCTTGTAACTAAAGATAACATTCTTTATGTCGTCCGCTTGTTCAATAAATCTTAAAATATCCATACTTAGCCGTATTAAATTTAATGAAAACAAACTTTCCCGTGCTGAGATATAAAAAGGCAGCCAAGCGTGAATATGCAGATAAGCGCTCGGTTCCGTAGAGATATTGTTTCATTAAAAACGACAGGAGCGTGAAACGTTAATGGATATTGTGTTCTTCACAACGTTTTATTGTAATTAAAAACAAACGACGATATAATACTTCAGCATTAAGTAGTATCAGATGTCTCTGATCTGCTTCGAATGAAAATTAATTTATGAATTATTAAAGTGAAGAGATTCCCAAAGCAGTTGGTGTGAACAACGGTGTGATTATAACGTTAATGCGTAACGTTGGTTTGGTCATATAGAAACGATGAGTGAATAAAGATTGACGAAACAGATATACAATGCGATGTGCAAGAAGAGGCAGAGGAAGACCATGCTCCAACTTTCTAGATCAAATCGATCGGACACTCAAGGGCGGGAACGTAAAGAGTACTCGAAAGTGGCGAGCATGTATGAAGAGACTGATGAATGTGGACGAAGCGCATGCTGTCTATAAGTCTAGAGATAATGGGCTCTGTACTCTCTCTGCATACACCGCAAAGGAGTCTGTATATAAAAGGAATCGTTTTAAATTTTTGCAAATTTTTGTTATTAAATTGGCATAAATGGCCATCTGGTCTAGTAGTTACAGCTCCTGACAGCGAAACGTGAGTTCGTGGGTTCGATTCTCGTTGAGAGAGGCAGTTATTTGTGTAATGAACACAAGTACTATTTTGTACCTATAGATATATTCATATATAAGTAAATATACACTTGTCTAGTTACCTTATAACACAAATTTTACTTATTTGGTGCAATGACAATAAATATTTTGTTTGTCACCCGAGAAACCCTGACATAAAACGTAAACTAACACGCATTCATCATTGTTCCTCTTTGGTAACTTTATTCAGTACTGAAGAACGAAAGGCGGTCAGTGACCTTCGTTACGTTTCAGCCGAAAACTGAATGAGATTCAATGATTGCCGCCTGAAATAGGAAAGGTGGAGTGTCGATAAAAGAACTGCTAATAATTTTGATAACGGAGAAATTGTAAAAGATGTTTTCGCATGATTTTTTTTTAGCTTGAAGGAACAAAAAGGCTAGTTACAGTTGTGTAACTAGTAAGTCCCGCAGACTTAATTAGTTGCCTGCAAAGCCAAGATTGCATCTCCTAAATATCAGTAGGTAGTTCGTTACAATATTTTTTTTTCTTTTTTTGTATATATATAATTTGCTAATTATATTATATATATCAAGGACTGTTTTTATCTATTTTTTGCACATATCCATAGCGAAGCGTGGCAGGGTACAGCTAGTCTTCTATATATATATATATATATATATATATATATATATATAGACTTCTATATATATATATATATATATATATAGAAGGATAGGAGATGCCATTTGTGAACTCACTCATCACGCAATCTCAGGAACTATAAGACCGATTGACTTGAAATTTGGTACGAGTATTTCCTACGCGGTGAAGAGGTCAGCTAACAATGGTTATTATGAACCTCTACTCCAAATAAAAAAAAAACGTTTTTCAACTATTGCTTCCATAGGTCTCTTCATACATGCTCGTCGGTTTCGAGTACTCTTAACGTTCCCGTCCTTCAGAGTCCGATCTATTTGATCCAGGTAGTTGGAACGTGGCCTTCCTCTGCCTCTTCTTGCACACACTATACACCTATACCTATACACCTATACCTATACACCTCTGCCTACTCCTTCGGGGTCCCTTTTGGGAAGCTACAGGGTGGGTGGCTAGTATTATATATATGTGCGTTATCGCAAAGCAAGTGACCGCGCAGTCGGCGAGCTCTGAAGCTTCACGCAAGTTTGATAGAAGCCCGCATGGATACCCTTGTCCCAACTTTCCTGATTTATTGTTCTCAACTGGCGAACTATTAATTCTGTATGTCTTATCTATCGACACTCTTGAGGCCTCAGTTTGGCGTTTGTGATGTTCAAACGGGAAAAATAATTACTGTGTACAATACATGTTTTTACTGCGATCAGTTGTTCTAAGGAGCCGTGGTGGCCGAGTGGTTCGAGCAGTTGCCTGCGACGCAAAGGTCGCAAGTTCGAATCCCGACTGTACCAATGAGTTTTTCTGAACTTAAGTACAGTGATTAGTCACACCATGAGCTTACGGTGAAGGAAAAACATCGAGAGGAAACCTGCATACGTCTGAGAAGAAATTCAAAAGGCGTATGTATAGTCGTGCTTGAGTAACGGCGATGGACTCGCCATCTGTCACGTTGGCACCTAATATACCTCTGGCGGAAAGTGGGTGTGTGGGTATTACCTATACACCTCTGCCTACCCCTTCGGGGACCCTTGTGGGAAGGCGTGAGGATATATTATATTATATTATAGTTGTTCTACATCATATCATTACACGGGGTAGGCAGAGAGCGTAGAGCGCCAGTTTTCGCTACATTTACCACTTTTGCTTCGTCTTTTCATAAGTCTATACCTATTATATTATACAAGCTGCCCCGCGATCATCGTACCGCCAAAGTTAATGAAATGATAGTCTTTAAAGACGAATCCAACGAATCGGGGATCACCAGAATCGGTCCACCAGTTCTTGAGTTATATATGGTATAAATAATTAAACAAAGTAAGAACTTTTTAAAAGTATATAAAAAAGAATTTATAATAATTACTGCCTTTGGTTAAAAAAAACTGTCACTCGAGATTCAACCTTGCTATCTTTTTGTTGCAGGCAACTTGAACCAGTCTACTTCCACAGCCTAACAAAACATAATCCTTTGTATGAACCCAGCTTATAATCTATCATTGTTCATATTATATTCAATTCCGTTCAGCCGTTCTGGTGTGATTGAGTGACAAACACCCATACATCCTCACAATCATCCATACATCCTCAAAAAGGTTCGCATTTGTTATATTAGTGAGTCTGAAAGCTCTCGGTAAATCAATCAATGAGTTTCAAAGTAAGATAAGCCCGTTGAGTAAGCATTCATTCGTTGATTAAACTTTAAAAACAAAGTAAACCAACTTGAACCTTATTACAAAGGGTCGCTTCTTCATCATTGTCATTTTACTGTGAGACAATTTTCGATTTAGCATAATTGGCACCATTTTTTTTCAACGCTCTTCGACTATTGAATTTGTTATGAATACCAAGCTACATTTACTTTATATTCTGTTTTATGATAGCGATATGAATAGTTTAATAATCAAGATTTCACGAATGCCGTTGTGGCCGAGTCGTTTGTCGTCGTTCAGTAGTCCGCAACACGAAGATCGCAAGTTCGAATCCCGACTACACTAGCGAGTTATCTGAACTTAAATAGGTACAGTGGTCAGCTGTACATACGATAATAACGGTACATACATACATATCATCACGCGGAGTCCCTAACGGAGTTGGCAGAAAGTATAGAGCGCCAGTTCTCATTAGACTTACATACCTCTTTCGCTTCATCCACATTCATCAACGTTACAAATAAGGAAAACAGATAGTAGACCTGCATGTTGTTTTTGAGAAATGGCGAAAGATACGTTATTTGTCACGTAGGCACCTTAAATATGTCTCCAGCAAGGGGTGGAGTTTTGGGAGAGACATAGATCTCTGCCTACCCCTTCAGGGACCCTTTTGGGAAGGCGTGAAGTCCTTAATTACGTTAGTGTACGTCCCTATCTCGTCTTAATCAAACCTTCGCCGTAATAAAAACCCAATTAATATTCCTTTTATCTGTCAAGGAGTAAATAACGCGTTGGATGGTTGATTCCGAATTCCCAGACTTGAGTAAGAATTCGAGCCACGGAGCTATTTTATTGCTCTCTCATCGGCCTTTGACATGACAACGTTGTGAGTGATTGGCAAATATATTTTAACACTAGATGTACCTCGAAGCTTCACCCGCGTAAAATTCGATTTCATTAGAATAATTAAATTGAGATTTACTTTCGGAACAAACATATCCCATGGGCTCCAAGTAAATCCTGCAAAATCTCAGTCTATAATTAATTGGTTTCAGTAGACTGATGCCCCTTAGACGCCTTCGTAATTTCTTGCCTATAGATGCTAAAATTAAGCTATCCCAAGCATTGCTCCTTCCAATCCTTGACTATGCTGACGTCATCTATCTTGACCTTACCGAGGAGCAACTTAACAAGCTTGAGCGCCTTCAAAATTTCTGCATACGGTTCGTATTTGGATTACGCAAATATGAACACGCTTCTGAATTTCGCCGTAGGCTCAAGTGGCTACCTATCCGACTTTGCCGGAATACTCATATCCTATCACTTCTTTACAAAACTTTGTTTGATCCTAGAGCCCCAAGATATCTTCGGGAACGCTTGGAATTTCTTTTTTCCAACCTGCACCTACTCAGTAAAACCAGATAACTTGTCCTTAAAAATCCTACCTTCACCTCTTCTTCCTATTCCAAGTCTTTCACTGCGCATGCTCTCCGTCTTTGGAACTCGTTGCCCCAGAACATCAGGCTTGCACAGATATGAATCTCCTTCAAAAAGCTTTTATTTGAATGAACACTATTTCCCTTTTTAACTTGTTCATATGTAGGTATACATGTATATATTATTGTATGTATGTTATGTAAGTATATGTTTCGTATTTATTTATGTAGATTGCTTATTATGTAGATTATTTATATATTATAATAATTGTTTATATTTCATCCTCGCAACTGTCACACCTACCTTTTCTTTCTCTGTTTCTTATCTCTCTACATTGGTTGCCTGGGAGAAATCGCTTTTGCGATAAGGCCGCCTATTGCGCCTACGACATGTTTTTTGTCATTTCTGGTGGTTTTGTAAATGTGTGTGTTTGTACAATAAAGGATATATTAATATCCTTTGTGTTAATTTAGCGAATCGTCTATCTCTGTGCCGAATTTCATTCAATTCTGCTCGGCTGATTTGGCGTGATTGATAACAAACACCCTTACATACTCTAATCATTATCATTATAATTTTTTTGCATTTATAATATTAGTAGGATAGGATTAGTTAAGGAAGATGGAAATATTTATACCGCTCTAAGGTATTTTTTCCAATGATATGTGATACATACAGAATAAAATCACTCCGAATCCCTCTCTGAGTAGACTTACAGACCTCTTTCACTTCATATCTTCTCTTCATACATCTGGTTTCGAATACAGTCATGTTCCCAATCTCACGTGTCCGATTGATTTGATCTTGGTACTTGAAGCGTAGTCTTTCCCTGCCTCTCCTTTGCATATCTTTTCAGATTTCAGTCATTATAATCATACAGTCGGCATAATGTCAGGGGTTCGATCTTCTCGAGAAGAATAATTTCTGGATGCTATGTATTTCGATGCTTTGAAATAATTATATACTACAGATTTATCTTCAATCCACAGTTAGGTACATACATATAATCACGCCGAGTCCCAAACTGGGTAGGCAGAGTGTATTTCCGAAAGACCGGTATTTCTCTCTAGACCTCTCACTCATCGTCCACATTCATCAGTCTCTTCATACATGCTTGTCGATTTCGAGTACTCTTGACGATCCCGCTCATTTTGATGTAGGTATTTGGAATGTGGTCTTCCTAGGCCTTCTATTTTAATATAGATAGATGCGAAATATGTACGTGACTACAAGAGTTCCTATCTGAATGTTTTAGCAGAATCTTTAATAAAGATTCTAGGAATAAGTCGGCAATTTGTATCTCAAAACCTAGGTTTCATCACGGACTGTCAGAGTGGTAACTTGAATGTAATCAAATCGTACCCGCAATAAAAAGATGTTAGTTTGACGCGGGTCCACAGCGCAAGCCAACCCGTCCAAAAGTTTTGATTTATTACTGGTAACTGGTACAGATTCCGAATTGAATTTGTTACAGTTACTTAAGTTTGACATATGTGAATACTTTGAGGTTATTTGAATATATACATAATATAATACAATCTGCGACACAAAGATCGCAAGTTCGAATCCCGATGTACCAACTTAAGTACAGTGATTAGTCACACCACGAGCTTTACGGTGAAGGAAAACATCGAGAGGAAACCTGCATACATCTGAGAAGCAATTAAATGGCGTATGTATATTCATGCTTGAGTAACGGCGATGGACTCACCATCTGTCATGTTGGCCTCTAAAATATATCTCTGACGGAAAATGGGTGTGTGAGTATTACCTATACACCTCTGCCGTGAACCGTGAGGATATATTAATTATATTATTATATAAAACTACTTGAATCTCTATCTAATAATGAAAACTGCCTTAAAATCCGCTGCGTATCTCAAAAGATCATCATACACACAGCGGGAAGTGACTGATCAGAAGAGAAGACAAAATTCCCTCGATTCCCCTTCCATTAATCTCTGTATATCAGACCGTCGTATCTTGTGAAAGCTTTTACCGCGTGTAAGCCGCATTGTACGCTCGTCCATTAGATATATGCATTTTCACCGCAATCTGCATAAAAGTGTTTCGCAACTGAAATTACAATTTGCCACACGCGCGCGGGTGATAATCGCCGCACCGGCGCACCGCGCGCTCTGATGCGTACGTGTTTTTAGCATTGTGGGGTGTAATTAAATTAAAAGATGTTTAATATCCCGCCCGTGCGCTTTTACAATCGACTGTATTATGTATATTTTTAAGTAGAGCGAAATATGCCGTGGTGGCCGAGTGGTTCGAGCAGTTGCCTGCGACGCAAAGGTCGCAAGTTCGAATCCCGACTGTACCACTTGTGGGAAGGCGTGAGGATATATTATTATTTAAATATATGGATTTACAGCCGAAGTGGCGGAGTAGTTCGAGTTACCTGCAACACAAAAATTGCATGTTTGAATCCCGATCGTGCCAATGAGTTTTTCTGAACTTAAGTACAGTGATTAGTCACACCACGAGCTTTACGGTGCAACAAGACGTCGAGAGGAAACCTGCATATTTCTGAGAAAAAAATTAAAGGCGTAATGTAAAGTCGTCGCTTGTGTAACGGCGATGGACTCGCCACGGTAAGTGGAAGTAAGAGAACTGGCGCTCTACTTTCTCCTCCTACCCAAGAAACGTGTTTAAATTTATTCTAAAAATTGCAAGCATGCATGTTACCTATCGATATTTTCCTTCACCGTAAAGCTCGTGGTGTGACTTATCATTGTACTTAGGTTTAGAAAGACTCATTGGTACGACTGAGATACGAACTTGTAATCTTTATAGTGTAGGCGAATACCCAAAACACTCGGTCAACACGGTCTTGGAAATAACATCGATATGTATAAAGTTCTATGCTCTGATGGTCTAAGATAGAGTAACATTCAACGCGTCCGACACTCCGTGTAAATTCTTGCAATTGTAAAATACTAATTGCTATTAGCAAAAAAAAAATACCCAGCGATCAAACGACAATATCAAAGCAAAAATGGCTTAACTCATTGTAATTCTTCTCACTGAAAAAATTGGATCCTTAACCTTGCAAAATGTTCTTAGAAGCTGATCTTAGCAAATTAAAAGGTACCGCTTTAATTAGAATTCCAATTAATCCTGATTTCTTTGTGGGCTGATCTGGAGCCTGGCAAATAATTTGTAGGTTTCGATTAGGATCCCTCGATCAACTTAGGCATTTGTTTTTTATTTAAGCTCTCGCAATCGAGCTAGTGTTTGGAAAATAGGTATATATATTAGGTACGTAAGACGCCGAGTCGCTCAGGTGTGGGTAGGGAGAGTGAGCATACAATAATAAAAAAAAAACAAACGCACTAGTCGCCACTACGGTTCCTCGAGGATGCTATCATTGGACTCTGGTTTCCTTATCATAGTACCAACCTTGGGATATCTCCTTTCTAACAAAAAAAGATACATCAAAATCGGTTCATAAACGACGAAGTTAACAGCGAACAAATAAAAGCTATATATACAGTCGAATTTATTCACAAACCGCCTCAATCTTTAAATGGGTTAAAAAAGTTGTCGATTTAATTGGAAATGTTATTGATATTAAATAAAATAATAAATTATACATATTTGGAAAGTGACTATTAGTAATAATATGCATACATATCATCACGCCAAGTCCCTAACGGGGTAGGCAGAGAGTATAGAGCGCCTTTTTTTTTTTTTTTTTTTTTTTGTATTGTCTCTCGTAGCGTGAGTTCCGGGAACTTTTGCTACTTAACCGGTCAATGGCGAGACCTAGGCCTCCAGCCAGGCACTTTGTTCTAAGCAACACAGCTAAGGGCTCCCCCTGTGGGGTACAAACCTCGGCTTAGGGCGTTGCTGGATCGCGAGCAAGGGAGCTGGGCTGGACTGGTAATTTTATTTAAATATTATTTGGGGGCGGGATTTGCGCGTCTGGCTCGGCGCGGGCCGGCGTTTGCGGTGGGGGTCGGGGGGGAACATTACGACTTATTCGCGTCGAGCCTCGCCGGCGAGGGCGGAACAGTGGTCGGTTTTGTGTAGTGTTGGTATGTTTTTGTCGGGCGTCCTGGAGGACCGTTATGTCGTCATCCGGTTCGATGACGGCATGTTTTGGGCGCCTTATCTTCGAAATAAGGGAAGGATTGTATCGGGCGGCCGATACGACGAGGGGGTTGGGGTGGTTTACAGCAGAATCGAAATGACGTTTGGACAGTTTTTTCAAAAACTGTTTTATAGTTGGGACTTTGAGGTCAACGTGGAGTTGACTATTACGCATGTACCACGGGGCACCTGTGGCTCATATAGAGCGCCAGTTCTCTCTAGACTTACATACCTCTTTCGCTTCGTCCACGTCATCTGTCTCTTCATACATGCTCGTCGGTTTCAAGTACTCTTGACTTTGCCGTCCTTGTGCGTCCGACCGATTTGATCCAGGTAGTAGGAACGTGGTCTTCCTCTGCCTATTCTTAGTAATAATTAATATTTTTGATGTGAAACATCTATAGCCGCGCGTAAAACCGATTTCTGGCGACTTCAGTTACCATCGGCCAATTGTCACAGTAATACCGTCCTCAGATGCCTCTGAGGACGGTATTACTGTGACATCGAATATAACTATTACCGAAGTCACTGATTAAACGAATTAAGTAGTCACGATTTGAAATATTTTTTTTTATTTAATGAAAATAAATGTTTATTCAATAAATAGTCATCGTTATCTGAAAAAAAATCGTAATATTTTATTTTATCATTATGACATATTTAGTTCCTATCACAATCTGTTCTTTTCTGCATATTACTGTTACAAAATAATGTCGATGTTTCACATCTGCCAGGCGTCCCGTGATGGCTCACGTAATTTTTTTTTTATATTCGTTTGAAGTTTATTCGGTTTCTATTTTCTGAACTTGATTTTACTTTACACCAAGAACTTTACTCGCAGCGAAAATTAATTATAGTTGCGAAAACTGCATCAGCCTGAAAATTCAAACACGAATGTGAAGTTTACCCTGATAACATCAACCAACTATAACATATAACATATTATATGTATATGGGATATATACATATAATATTATGTTGGAACAGGATCGGAGATCCATGTGGCAATTTGTGAAGACTTATAATATAAAATATATGAAGTTTGCCGCTGTTTCGCTTGCGTAATATTTAATTATCGATACAAATTTAATACAAATTCAAATGTATTTATTGCAGTAACACAGTAGTCTGTGCTATGCGATGCGTGTATGAAAGAAGACTACGTTTTGCCTATATTATTAGCGCGCGAGAATCAATGGCTTTTTGTTTCTAAAATAAAACAGTATGTATGGATTGCCCAAACATACTCATCGTCATAAACTTAAGAGCTGGGCTCTTGTCGGCGTATCTGATGCAGTCCCTTCCACTTGCTTCTGTCCAGCGCAACCTCTTTGACCATGAGAGATACTTTTTCTTTGATCTGACCCATGTATGTTAAAACTGTTGACCTTTATTTCACCACTTTCAATTCTACATTCATTCACAACTATTCTTGAGATTATAATATCCTCACGCCTTCCCACAAGGGTCCCCGAAGGGGTAGGCAGAGGTGTATGGGTAATACCCATAGAGATGTGTGAGATTATAATGTAGGGACACATTATAATCTCAAGAAGGATACAATCCATCCCTATGACAAATTTCATCCCAATACGTTCGGCCGTTTAGTCTTAAACGGCAATAAAAGGAGTTTCTTTATGTTACTATCGTTTATTACCAGCTAAGCCCTGCGGTTAGTAAAGGCTTATTCGCGTCGAATCTCGCCTTCGAGGACGAAACAGTGGTCGGTTTGTGATCGAGCATCCTGGATGTCCTGGACCGCTGTCGTTATCCGATTCGATGACGGCATGTTTGGGGGAACACAACACAATAAATTGTGTTATTTGGCTACGGACTTCTATAAGGTGGAGGTCCTGCCCCAGTCGGGCAGCTCCAAATTCGAACGGGAACCCGTTATGCCCCACCTCTCTTGGTGACTCTCTTGACGTTTCGGAAACGTAATATAGTAACAACGATTTAGAACTGAATGATAGCTCGTTATAATATTGAGAAGCGACATCTTGTGTCAAAGATGTATAATTACGATCTTCGGAGTAACGAACACTCTTTTTTTGACATGTTATATGGACTACACGTCCTTTCCAAAAGGAGCGGTAGTTATTCATCCAAATCAGACAATTAAACTTTATACCTCGGAGTATAGACTACACTCAGACACATAACAAACTCCACACATTTTACTCGTATTGTGGTTAAGTTTAAGGACGCAATGAAAATAAACCTAAAAACATTATTTCGTCCATTAACCTTGTCTTACTCACAGATTCATCCGACTTACTCCGTCCAGCCATATCAAAGTAAGTGTGTTTACATTAACTCGAAGACTCAGACTCTAACTTGCTATGTTTAGATTAAATGAGATGTAGGTTAATTGTTCGTTTATAAATAGATGTACAGCGTTTTATCTCACCACGTTTTATAGTGAAGCAAAATATTATGAGGCAATCCGCGTACGTGTGTGAATAAAAAAACTGGAAGTTATACAGACTTTTTTGAATTATGGTGACGAAATAACCTACATCTCACTTTGGCACCTAAATAATTATAAATCTGGCGAAAAGTGTGTGTTGTTAAGCCTCTGCCTAGTCCTTTGAGGACCCTTATGGGAAGATTTGAAGTATAAGCATGTTTATGAGTCGTTGGTGTTTAGAGACGATCCACGTGACATATTTTGTATATAGATAGCTATACTGAATCCACACATGATTATCACATGTGACAAACCTAATTATGGTTTACCAGGTGGTAAGCGGTTACCATAGTGCTTAAGCGCTTGCTGTATTACGTTCAAACAGCGGTTGTACTAACATATAACATACGAGGTATGAGTGTGTAACTTCTCAATAATAATAATATATACCTTGGAACAATTCCACACAAATTGGCATAGCCCCAAATTAAGCAAAGCTTGTGTCATGGTTACTAGACAAAAGTATATTTACTTATATAGATAGATATATACATAAATACATCGGACATCCCAGACTATATAATAAAATAATATAATAATATATCCCCACGCCTTCCCACAAGGGTCCCCAAAGGGGTAGGCAGAGGTGTATAGGTAATACCCACACACCCACTTTCCGCCAGAGGTATATTAGGTGCCAACGTGACAGATGGCGAGTCCATCGCCGCTACTCAAGCACGACTATACATACGCCTTTGAATTTCTTCTCAGACGTATGCAGGTTTCCTATCGATGTTTTCCTTCACCGTAAAGCTCGTGGTGTGACTAATCACTGTACTTAATTTCAGAAAAACTCATTGGTACATTCGGGATTCGAACTTGCGACCTTTGCGTCGCAGGCAACTGCTCGAACCACTCGGCCACCACGGCTAATTACCAAGACTAAAGTACAAATAATCGTGTTCATCACACAAATATCTGCCCTCGGTGGGAACTGAACCCGGGACCTCAAGTTTCGCAGTCAGGAGATATAACCACTAGACCAGACGGCCGTCAAAAGCAAAATCAAAATCATCAAAATCAAAATCTTTTTATTTCACATGTGGGCACTTATAAAACGTCGAAAAAGAAGCACGGTTCGGGTTGGTCGCTTCCATGGAGAAGAACCGGCAAGAAACTACATGGTTACTCTTCAGCAGAATTCGCTGAACGGTTTTCAACTAAGTCAGGATATAACTTGCTTACTTCGCGACACAGAGAGTACAAAGCGAGGGAAGCGTAGAGTTCAATATTCAAAGACAAAGCGACGGAATGCCAGTAGTATATTAAGTCTAACTACGATTTAAATCATAAAGGAAAATGTTATCAAATTCGTCCTCGATAACCGTATTGTTTGCTCGTGTAATTACATTTAGTTATTGTAATATTACACGCATATACCATTATATAATATGCTCCCTACATAAAGCGAATGCTTGTAGCGTTTTACTGATTAAGACGTTATCTCTCTTGTATGGGAAAGTAATGGGAAATGCTCGCATGAATCATCGTGTTCCGAAAGTAAAGGTTATTTTATCTATATATAAATTTATGTATGTCCTTTATAGAATCGTAAACGGTTCGACATATTATAATGAAATTTTCTGTGTGCCTTCAGGTGGATTCGAGACTGGTTTAGATTCACAATTGGACCTGATAGGTGGCGCTGCGATCGTGTTACAAGAGCAGGGCGGGACAGCTCGTAACGAATAACTTTTTTGTACAAAACTTGCAAGTCATTTGTCGGGCAAGGTACACGCTTTTTAATAAGCTATCACGAAAAATAATTGAATTTCCTTTTGTAGAATCTAAAGCTGTCATTAAAGGTAAACTAATTCCAGAAGCTTATTATACAAAATAAGGTTATATAAATTATGGACATGCATGGCAATGAATGGCTCCTCTTGGAGAGAATTTACATTTAAATTTAATCTTTTTCTACTCCTACGTAAAAGGAAACCAATGTAAAAAAAGGTAGCCTGAAAGTTTGTTTCGACATTACTTTTCTTGGCAGATTTGTTTTGGAAACGATATTAACTGTAATTTTATATTTTAGTATGTGACGTTCAATATATGTCCCACATATCTCTTACGTTGAAAATAAGATTTTTAATTTGATTTGAATGTTATGTATGCAAGTAGTGTATATCATTTTAATCTCAAAAATATGACCTACACAAAAGGTTTCGACGGCTAAAGGTTTGGAAGTCAACTAGATTCTAGTCCAAGCATCCTTACTAATATTATAAATGTGAATGTAAGTTTGTTTGTTACCCTTTCAATTAAAAACTACTTAACCGATCATCATTAAACTTTGTACACATATTTTTAAAGGTATTAGAAGTAACATAGGATACTTTTATAGATTTTTTTTTCTGTACGAAAGATAAAAAAGCCGTCCACGCCAACGAAGTCGCGGGCACAGCTAGTTTTGTATAAAGTGCATATGTGTTTTTATAGACTTTAAAGTAAATAACTTTTAAATTAATCCGTACTACAGCGTAAAGGGATACGTTGCTTACCTACCTTCGTGAGCCTGTTCTAATCTTAAATATGTTTCAGAGCATGAATATACAATTTATTTTTTCCGCAGCGAAAATAATGGTAAATCTGGCTTAAGCTAAAAGCATTGTATTACCAGTTTGTGTAAGAATTATTAACACACTAATACTTAATAGCCGTGGTGGCCGAGTGGTTCGAGCAGTTGCCTGCGACGCAAAGGTCGCAAGTTCGAATCCCGACTGTACCAATGAGTTTTTCTAAACTTAAGTACAGTGATTAGTCACACCACGAGCTCTTTACGGTGAAGGAAAACATCGTGAGGAAACCTGCATAATGTCTGAGAAGAAATTCAAAGGCGTATGTATAGTCAAAAAGTTTGAGTAACGGCGATGGACTCGCCATCTGTCACGTTGGCACTTAATATACCTCTGGCGGAAAGTGGGTGTGTGGGTATTACCTATACACCTCTGCCTACCCCTTCGGGGACCCTTGTGGGAAGGCGTGAGGATATATACTAATACTTAAAAAAGCCGTGGTGACCGAGTGGTTCGAACAGTTGCCTGCGACGTAAAGGTCGCAAGTTCGAATCCCGACTGTACCAATGAGTTTTTCTGAACTTAAGTACAGTGATTAGTCACACCACGAGCTTTACGGTGAAGGAACATCGAGAGGAAACCTGCATATGTTTGAGAAGAAATTCAAAGGCGTATGTGTAGTCGTGCTCGAGTAACGGCGATGGACTCGCCATCTGTCACGTTGGCACCTAATATACCTCTGGCGGAAAGTGGGTGTGTGGGTATTACCTATACGCCTCTGCCTACCCCTTCGGGGACCCTTGTGGGAAGGCGTGAGGATATATTATTATTATTACTAATACTTAAGGCTTTAGAGAGCGGAGCATACACTACGGCCTTGTTATAATATAGTGCTATATGTGACCCAAGCTTAGTACATACATACGTGTCAACACGTCAAGACTCTCATGGAAGGCAGAGAGTGTAGTGTAGTTGTCTCTAAACTTATGAACATATCTCAAATCAAATCAAATCAAATATATTTATTGCATGTAAAAATAACCTAAAACACAGACATCATTTATATCACAATATACTATGCTTAAGGATAAAATTACACCCTGTTTGAGGGCACAGCAATGTGATGGCGGCTACATGACATGGTGCCCTACGTTTTAGTTTAATACAAGTCAAGTCTCTTTCACTTCATGCACATTCATCAATCTTTCGCTGGTTTCGAGTTCTCTTGATGTCCATCCTTGAGTCCGATAGATTCGATCTAGGTTTGGACGTGTCTTTGTTTAATACGCACTGTTACATTGTATACTGTTTCGTCAATCTTTCTTCATCACGCGGTTTACCATAAAGTAAAAAAAATGGATGGTATAAAAGTTAAATGACGTTTACGAGACATTACCTATTCAAACGCTTTAGTTATTATTCTGAGTTCAAACGTCATAAACTGGCCGAGTGTGTAATTATTTAGCCAGCCAGTACCCGCGTTTTACGATTGCCCCACACTTTTCTTTGCGTGTATCAAAGAGAAACATTAAAATTAATGAACACAGAGTACAGGTGAATACAAATACAAGGATTATGAAAACACCCGGCGACAGTTTGTTTGGAGGCCAGCAAAATTCTTTACATTTCGTACGTGAACTTTTCTCGTGTAAATTGTATCAATAAAACTTCTAGACAATGAAACCACCAGAGTTAGTAACATGTATGGTTTCTTTTTAACACCTAAATATATCTTCGGTGAAAAGTGGGTCCCCGAAAGGGTTGGCAGAGGTTAGTAGGTAGAACCCACACAACTAATTTTCTCCAGACATATACATACGTATCATCATGCCGAGTCCCTAACGGGGTAGGGAGAGAGTATAGAGCGCCAGTTCTCTCTAGACTTACATACCTCTTTCGCTTCGTCCACATTCATCAGTCTCTTCATACATGCTCGTCGGTTTCGAGTACTCTTAACGTTCCCGTCCTTCAGAGTACATTTATACACCACATTATAACTAACCGTGTTCTGGCGAATACATTGTTGTATTTAATTTCATAGAAAACCAGTGTGTTATAACAGTTATAACTACTTATGTGTGTGTAACTATAAACTACCTATCGGATACGAATATTACGATTTACAAATATCTGCTTATATACGCTTCTATCTTAAATCATTCGCGAAATAAACAGACGTTACTTAGCTAACGAAAGTCATAGCAAATATCGCCGGAGATGAAAAGAATTAATATTTTTCCAAACACAATGATTGCCTAACGCTCCCTTGGAGAAAATATTGGCATTTGTAAACGTGGTCCGTAGATTACTCACACAAACAACATTGAGATCAATACATTTTATATGTTGCTAGGTGCTTCGCCCAGTTTCTCTTGGGTGAAATAATACAAGTTAGGAACGCACGGTCGCAGATCCAGGGTCCAATAAAATTGTGCATCTACGCCATTCTTAAATCCACCTAAACACACAAAATAAAACCTTTAAAACTGTTTCCAAAGGGTTCAACCATATATACACACTTACACAAAAACTATGCAGTTTTATTTTTATATATTACCTAAACCTTTTTAAAAAGAGATTAAAAATAAAATATTAGAAAAATAATGTACGTATCCCACGCCTTCCCACAAGGATCCTCGAAGGGGTAGGCAGAAGGACCCAGAGATGCCAGGGACATATGTTAGGTGCCAACGTGACAGATGGCTAGTCCATCGCCGTTACTCAAGCACGACTATACATACGCCTTTTAATAATACTGCTACTCAAACGTATGCAGGTTTTCTCTCGATGTTTTCATACACCGTAAAGCTCGTGGTGTGACTAATCACGGCACTTAAGTTGATAAAAACTTATTGATACAGTCGTATGTAAGAAAATTATAATACGATTTTCATACAGATGTTTATATTATTTCCAAACATTATCTGATTGGCGGTGACAGAAGCGCCATCAGTCACGTTGCCTCTTAAACATATACATACATACATATATTGTGTATGTATGACAATGAATTGCTCCTCTTGTACAGAGTTTATATATGTAACTACCCCTACGTAAAAGGGAACAAATGTTAAAAAAACAAACCGGGGAGTTTGTTTCGCCGTTTCTTCTCCTGGCAGGTCTTTTTTCTTGGAAACGGTGGTAACTTTAGTCTATATTAAACGTGACGTTCAATAAGTGTTCCCTGTGTCCCTTACGTTGAATAAAATATTTTGATTTTGATTTTTTTGATTTTGTATGTGTGTTAATATAATATAAATTACTTCTTATTTCTAGGTAGCTCAAACACGATCGTCTCCTGCCTCTTCTTGTACACATTTTCGCATTGCATATCTGTTTCGTTAATCTGTTGCTCTAGTCTCTACCTACCTCGTTAGGGGCTCGGCGTGGTGATATGTATGTAAGTAAGAGAGGTAGGGCATAACGGGTTTCCCGTCCGCATTTGGAGCTGCCCGACTGGGGCAGGACCTTCACCTTATAGAAGTCCGTAGCCAAATAACATTTTTTTTGTGTTGTGTTCCTACGCGGTGAATAAGGTTCCAGTAATGAGCTCCTTGGGGAGGGGAGAGGATTGTTACATTATGTTGGTAGCAGAGGGATTAAGGCCAATATGCTGCCAACACACTATAACTCTCCTAACACGGAGTGGCAACGCGCAAGTGATACTTCGGTATTGTATGCGTAAACGCAGCCTGCATTTTCGATCAGGTGGGCCGTATACTTGTTAGCCACTCTTGACGCATAAAAAATATATCATATTTCCAGCATATTTTTAGATTACCTCACTATGATTTCCTTCAGCGTCATAGGTCATGGTGCGATATATAACTGTTGTTAGTTCGCTACGGGACTCAGCGTGATAATATGTATGTATACAAATAAAATTAACAAAAAAAAGTTGTAACTGTAACCTCTGTAACTGTAACTGTGCCAAGAAGACTAGCAGCATTGCCACGCTGGATAGCAATGCTGATTCTCTGAGAGTGTTCGCGTGTTGCGCGGGCATGTCCCAGCCCGCCTGACCCGGGCGGTCTAGACTCGACGGCGCGATACCTCTTTAAAAAGATTTAAAAAAATCTGTAGGTAGAGGTCGAACCTGCAGACTTGATATTTCCGGCGAATACTTCAACCACCCGGCCACAGCTCATCTGTGATGGCGCTGATGATGTCTATTTACTTCTGTTGCTTCGTTTGCTATAGTAATCACAAAGCCGTGGTGGCCGAGTGGTTCGAGCAGTTGCCTGCGACGTAAAGGTCGCAAGCTCGAATCCCGACTGTACCAATGAGTTTTTCAGAACTTAAGTACAATGATTAGTCACACCACGAGCTTTACGGTGAAGGAAAACATCGAGAGGAAACCTGCATACGTCTGAGAAGAAATTCAAAGACGTATGTATAGTCGTGCTTGAGTAACTGCGATGGACTCGCCATCAGTCACGTTGGCACCTAATATACCTCTGGCGGAAAGTGGGTGAGTGGGTATTACCTATACACCTCTGCCTACCCCTTCGGGGACCCTTGTGGGAAGGCATGAGGATATATTATACTATTATCACAAAGGTTTTCGCAAACAATTTGGTTGGCAAAGGAGTACAAATAAATCCACTTTGTCTAAAATTGATGAAAGAAACATAATCCCCAGTATCGGAGCGTCATTGCGAATGAGCAGATATGGCGTGTTGGACGATTGATGAGAAATAAATCATATTGATAGAACGAGAGCTCTTATAATTAAATCACGTTTGACTGACGGGGGTCCGAATCGTGCCCAGAGGTATTGTTGAGGCCTCTGAAAGAATTTCTATACCCGCGAAGTCTAGATGTATTATCAGAGTTTTGCTCTTGAATCTTAGCTTACAAATATTAGATACGCGAAGAATTTGACGACCGTCTGGTCTAGTGGTTAGAGCTCCTGACTGCGAAACTTGAGGTCGCGGGTTCGAATCCCGCTGAGGGCAGATATTTGAGTGATGAACACGAATATTTGTACCTTAGTCTTGGATGTCCTATGTATTTAAGTATATATCTATCTATATAATTAAATATATCGTTGTCTAGTTACCATAACACAAGCTTTGCTTACTTTGGGACTAGGTCAATTTGTGTGGAATTGTCCCAGGTATTTATTGATTTATTTATTTATTTATTTGTTCATTTTTGTCCCTCTTTCACGCAAAAAACTGAATGTAATGGGTTGAAATATGGCATAGCGGATATGACCGTTGATCTGTGGTGGCCGTGTGGTTCGAGTAAATTGCAAGACAAAGATTGCAAATTCGAATCCCGACGGTGCCGATGAGTTTTTCTGAACTTAAGTGCTCGTGACCTAGCTATCTGAAATATATCGCCGGCAGAATGAGGGTGTGTGACTATTACCTACACATCTCTGCTTACTCCTTCCTCTTCTAGGAAGGAGTACGGCACCTCTTTCCGCCAGATATTTAAGGTGCTAACGTGACAGATGGCGAGTCCATCGCGGTTTCTTAAGCTCGACTTTACATACGCCTTTGAATTTCTTCTCATTGATTTCCTTCACCGTAAAACTCGTGGTGTGGCTAATCACTGTACCGACCTACTTAAGTTTTGAAAAACACATTGGAACAGTTGGGATTCTAACTTGCAATCTTTGTGTGGTAGGAAACTACTCGAACCACTCGGCCACCGCTGCTTATATATAACATACATACATACATATCATCACGCCAAGTCCCTAACGGGGTAGGCAGATAGAGCGCCAGTTCTCTCTAGACTTACATACCTCTTTCGCTTCGTCCACATTCATCAGTCTCTTCATACATGCTCGTCGGTTTCGAGTACTCTTAACGTTCCCGTCCTTCAGAGTATAATTATATATATATCCTCACGCCTTCCCACAAGGGTGCCCGAAGGGGTAGGCAGAGGTGTATAGGTAATACCCACACACCCACTTTCTGCCAGAGGTATATTAAGTGCCAACGTGACAGATGGCGAGTCCATCGCCGTTGCTCAAGCACGACTATACATACGCCTTTGATTTTCTTCTCAGACGTATGCAGATTTCCTCTCGATGTTTTCCTTCACCGTAAAGCTGAAGCGTGGTGTGACTAATCACTGTACTTAAGTTCAGAAAAATCTCATTGATACAGTCGAGATTCGAACTTGCGACCTTTGCGTCGCAGGCAACTGCTCGAACCACTAGGCCACCACGGCTTCTTATATATATAATTTATCAGCATAAAAATATAGTATTTTAAGGTAGCTCATTACCTTAAAGATGCAAATGTCGGGAAATGGCTCAGTTCTGCATTGTGCATTCGCAACTTTGTGAAAAACTGGGCAAGTTTCTCTGCAGTTGTTTGTCGCTTCTCACTTAGGAAGTAATTGCTAAATAAGTCCCTCTCGCGTACTTTGCTACGCTTCGTGGGACCAACTATCGTAGAAATAGAGACTGCTAAAATGAACTAACCAAACGATCTTCCGGTCTTTTAACTCATTTGAAGATCCGTGATGGCCGAATGGTTTTTGGCATCTGCAACGAGACTAAATTCGAATACTGATCTTCCCAACCAGATAAGAACAGTGATTAGTCACAAAACGGCGATGGATTTGCCTATGTATTAATTTACTATTATTTTTATTACATTTCTAAGCATAATGAAGAAATCTACCGTTTATAATTTTACGCAGGTAAAACCGCAAGGCAGCAGCTAGTTAAATAAGTATTTGACAGCTGGAGATCCGCAGCGTTCCTACTATTTTATTGTTGTGCAAATTCAATGATTAGATGAACTATAACTAATAATATTAACAACTTTGTTTAAACGCATTTAAATGTATATTTCGTTTGCGGTCTATCACTCTCGCCTTCACCTCTGTGATGTAGGCTTGACATTTTAACCCTATTACAAGTTACTGATCCAAAATAAAACGAGGTATATAACAGCTTATAGGAAATAAATCTCTATTACAAAAACAACAAGGTATACTTTCAAGTGGAGCTGATTTCAGAGTTAAGATCTTTGCTTTGTTGGCGATATTATAATTTGTCACTTGCATTTATAGGCTGTTAAAGGATATTAATTAAGGTTAACCAGCAAACAGGTAATTTATTCATAAAATTATGTAAATCTGCCAATGATTTATTACGTTGGTATGGAATTATAGAAAGGACGAGTGAAGAATGATTGGCGAAACAGATAAACAAAGCGAAAGTGTGTGCAAGAGGCGGAGGAAGACTACGTTCCAACTACCTGGATCAAATCGATCGGACGCTCAAGGACGGGAACGTCAAGAGTACTCGAAACAGGCGAGCATGTATGAATAGACTGATGTATGTGGACGAAGCGAAAGGGGTATGTAAGTCTTGAGAGAACTGGCGCTCTATACTCTCTGCCTACCCCTTTAAGGACTTGGCGTGATGATATGTATCTATTTCTTACTTATCAATACCATTACCAATTAGGTACAAAAGCGTTAACGATACCTCTGTTGTGGCAACCGTTCATAGGCCCGGTACCCGCTTACCATCAGGCAGATCGTATGCCTGTTTGCCCCCTAGTCAGTGCCATCCACTAGCCAGTGGTACTTATCTTCAAACCTTCCTACAACGGTCCTCAATGGGATGGTATCAACACCTGCTTTTTTTTTTATACAACAAGAGTGGCAAACGAGCATACGGCCCACCTGATGGGAAACGATTACCGTAGCCTATTTACGCTCACGATACCGAAGTATCACTTGCGCGTTGCCACTCTGTGTTCGGAGAGCAGTGTGTTGGCAGCACAATGGGTTTAATCCCTCTGCTTCCAACACAATGTAACAATCCTCTCCCCTCCCCAAGGAGCTCATTGCTGGAAACCTTATTCACCGCGTAGGAACACAACACAAAAAATTGTGTGATTTGGCTACGGACTTCTATAAGGTGGAGGTCCTGCCCCAGTCGGGCAGCTCCAAATTCGAACGGGAAACCCGTTATGCCCTACCTCGCTTTTCAAGCCCATCTCCGTTTCTCAAGCACGAATAACATGCATTCATACATATTTGAATTTGTTATCAAACGTATGCAGGTTTCTATGTTTCCCTCTTCGTAAACCTGTTCAGAAAAACTCATTCATACAATCGGGATTCGAACTTGCAATCTCAGTGTTGCAAGCGACCACTCGGACCACTCGGTTACGGTGGCTATTGAGTTATACCTTATAAATATTCAAAAATATCTGTAAGTATCTTGAGAGAGTCATCGCTATAAATTTTATAAATCTCCTAGTTTCACAGTAAGATATACACAGATCCCTAAGGTCTGCAACATTAGATTGTGTAGTGAGCATAACTTATAACTATCTAGGGGCTAGACCTTAAGGTCAGGGTCACATATTACAGAGCATAAAAGATGACCTTCAACCTAGACATAATGTAAGCTTTATATGACGCGGACAAAGCTCTGGAAAGATAAGCCTGAAAGTAACGCTATGCAGAAAACTTGTTTATTGGTTAGTTAGTTTTCAGAATGGTTCATGAAGGTGTATTGAGAGGTGTTTGAAGACATGTTTAGGTGCCTACGTTTCTCAAACACGACAGTGTCTTTAAATTTATACGTTATCGTTTTTTTTTTTTTTTTTGTATTGTCTCTCGTAGCGTGAGTTCCGGGAACTTTTGCTACTTAACCGGTTAATGGCGAGACCTAGGCCTCCAGCCAGGCACTTAATTTTTAAGCAACGTTATCGTTATTCGTTAACACGTTTATATAACGATTACATAAGGATATTTGCAGTCTGAAAACTGTATGTATGTAGATAATAAAATTACGCCGAGTTCCTCACTTAATTCAATACTGTGCCTGGTGGTCAAGTGCAAAGGAACTTGCATTCCGGTTCTTTATCAAATATATACTTAAGCTTAATTAACTATTGAGTTTAAGAAACGGGTTTCTCAATTAGTATAAGATATTTTTTTCGATCCTAACTTAACTTGTTTGTTGCTATACTGTACATTTTGCGTATTAATTCTGAATTCAATCAAATAACCCGCCATTTATCATCAAGTCTGACCATTCAGCTATCTGACTGTATTTTTCTCCTTATTTTTGTTAAGTTATTCGTAAATTCACAACCTTAAAGACGGCCACATCACCGTAAATCGCAACAATAGACCAAGGGTCCACACTAAAGACTGGATAAACCAACCATTAAATTCTTCCCCGCGCGAGGTAATTTCCTGTTAGCCGTTCTTTATGAAAGGAGAGCAACTTTGTCGTATTAGAAAGTTGGTTTTGTGTATCTGAACTCACTAATAATCTGAATCAGGTCAGGGCTTTTTACCCATGTTTCCATTATGTTATGTCATTTTATATGTAAAGATTGTAAACATATTATATACAAAGCGAAAGTGTGTGCAAGAAGAGGCAAAGGAACGTCAAGAGTACCTACTCTTTTGTTTTTTTGTATTGTCTCTCGTAGCGTGAGTTCCGGGAACTTTTGCTACGGCGAAACTAGCGAGCATATATGAAGAAACTGATGAATGTGGACGAAGCGAAAGAGGCATGTAAGACGGGATTGGATGAGATGGAAACTTTTCGAGTACCCGCAATCGGCGAGTATGTATGAACAGACCTAAAAAGATCATACGCTTTATTCTCTCTACCTACCACTTCAGGGACAAGATTACATTTATAAATTATCCTGAATTCAAGTAATTTTTTAACATCTAATAGCAATTTATGCGAAATATCGCCTCACTGAAGAGCTAATTAAAATTGACATGAAAGATTCTTAGGTAGTTAAAATTGATGCAGTACCTACGCGAAAATTACGTCTTTGTCATGAGTATTCGTGCAGCAGAAATTCGAGTGACACAGATATCTGTGTATAATATATATTCCTCTATCCATTGTATTAACTAAAATCCTTAATAAATAACAACTTGATTAAAAATTGTTTAAGCTTACTGAAGAGATTCGCAAATCAACTGGCGTGAATGAGGGCGTGATTGTAAAGATGAAGAAAGGCATGTTACGTTGGTTTGGACACATAGAAAGGATGAGTGAAGAAATATTGACGAAACAGATATACAAAGCAAAGGTGTGTGCAAGAAGAGGCAGAGGAAGGCCACGTTCCAACTACCTGGATCAAATAGATTTGACTCTGAAGAACGGGAACGTTAAGAGTACTCGAAACCGACGAGCATGTACGAAGAGACTGATGAATGTGGACGAAGCGAAAGAGGTATGTAAGTCTAGAGAGAACTGGCGCTCTATACTCTCTGCCTACCCCGTTAGGGACTTGGCGTGATGATATGTATTTATGTATGTAAGTTTAAACTATTTTCTTGTCATTATATTTCTCTTATTGTTAACAAACTTATTCGTAACAAGATAAAGTGATTGTTGTGTGCACCTGTAATTGATACACATATTTTAATTACCTCAAATTTAAGTAGCCGTGGTGGCCAAGTGGTTCGAGCAGTTGCCTGCGACACAAGAATCGCAAGTTCGAATCCCGACTGTACCAATGAGTTTTTCTGAACTTAAGTACAGTGATTAGTCACACCACGAGCTTTACGGTGAAGGAAACCTGCATACGCTTGAGAGGTAATTCAAAGGCGTATGTATAGCCGTGCTTGAGTAACGGCGATGAACTCGCCAACTGTCACGTTGGCACCTAAAATATATCTCTGGCGGAAAGTGGGTGTGTGGGTATTACCTATACATCGCTGCCTACCCCTTCGGGAGAATATATTATATTATTTTAATTACCTTTATTTTATGAGTGTACTGTAATGCTTAATATGTGTATTGTTGGCGTACCATTTTTGATGAATAACATAACAAATTCAATCGTTGCTACGCTTGTAAATGTTGTGCTACTGAATGTTTATTTTTGCGCTATGTCCACGATGTTTGGTTTCTAAATATTAAATTACGTCGTCAAATATTTATTGCTTTTACATTTTCTAGGAACTTAAGCTTCAATGGTTTTCGTATTAACGAGCTCCAACGTAATTTAGTGTACTGATATCCTTGTCACTTCATTGATCTGAAAATTTGAGGGAAGAATTCTACATATATAAAAATTAATGTGTCTTTATGTCCTTCCTACTTTGCCCGGTTAAGTAGCAAAAGTTCCCAGAACTCACGCTACGAGACAATACAAAAAAAAAACGTTGTCCTTTATAGATTCGTAAACGGATGTTTGGCTGTGTCTTCAGGTGGATTTGAGAATTTTATACCCAATTGGACCCGATAGGTGGCGCTGCGATCGTGTTTCAGGACATATTAACTTTTTCACTCCACATACATCCACTAAAGATCCACTACAGTACAATATAGCTACATACCGGGGCTCGAACCTGTATCATTGATTCGATGATATACGAAATAAATGTGTAAAATCAGTAAGAAGAGGCGGAGAAAGATTTCTATAATATTAGGGAATGAATTGTTTTCCTTACCGCTATCGTAAATAGCGCAAAAAATATGGCTACAATAACATTAATAAAAGTGGACCAATAGTGTGTTGAAAAATACAAATCCATGTTTGAATGAATTCATGAACATTTTGAAAGAATCAACATTTGAGCCGTGTGGCCGAGTGGTTCGGGTAGGTGCCTGCAACACAAAGATCGCAGCTTTGAATCCCAACGGTACCAATGAGTTTTTCTAAAGGTCAGTACAGAGATTAGTCACACCAGCTGTACGGTGAAGGAAAACATCAAGAGGAAACCTGCATACGTCTGAGAAGTAATTCAGTGGCGTATGTATACTCGTGCTTGATTAACGGCGATGGACTCGCCGTTGTGTGTTGCGCCGCCGAAAGTGGGTGTGTGGGTCCTACCCATACACCTCTGCCTACCCCTTCGGGGACCCTTGTGGGAAGGCGTGAGGTAGAGGAGTGAGGAGGATTAGTAGTATATTATATAGAAAAAGGATTCATGCTTTGATTTACATCCTAGTTAAAACTACAATGTAACTAAAATGTAAGAGAATATTAAACTATCCGTAAAACCAGTTCACTACAAACATAATATGTAGCAGTTTCTTGAAACCTACACGTTGCAAGCCAACCCCTTTAAACTATTTACTTTATTTTGATTCCTAAAACAGTAAAGCTGAGACTATCGAAAAATATCCCATTACAACCCCTACATCCATTTCTCCATTGAGGGTAGTTCACGTAAACTGGATAATATAGTGGTCCGACCCTACTCGAATGGATGATACAGCTATAAAATAGTTTCATCCGAATGTGGTGAGGTTGCTCACTGTATCACCGTGGCTATGATCCCATATCATATCTCGCTTGTTTCTGAGGATTCTTTCAGTTAATTTATAGAAAATATATAATGAATACCTTGGAATAAGTCCACACAAATTGACCAAAATCATAAACATACATACATATCATCACGCCAAGTCCCTAACGGGGTAGGCAGAGAGTATAGAGCGCCAGTTCTCTCTAGACTTACATACCTCTTTCGCTTCGTCCACATTCATCAGTCTCTTCATACATGTTCGTCGGTTTCGAGTACTCTTAACGTTCCCGTCCTTCAGAGTCCGATCTATTTGATCCAGGTAGTTGGAACGTGGCCTTCCTCACCAAAATCAAAATCAAAATACTTTTATTTCACATAGGCCTAGGTGGGCAATTATAAAACGTCGAAAATGGTGCACGGTTCAGGTTGGTCGTTTCCATGGAGAAGAACCGGCAAGAAACTCCATGGTTACTCTTTTCAAATCATTATAGGTACAATAATAATATTTTTATGTTATAGTACTTAGACCTAGTCTCGAACTAAACAAAGCTTTTATAAAAGGAACTAGACAACGATGTACATACTTATATAGATAC
This sequence comes from Drepana arcuata, assembly GCA_016069955.1. Lineage (NCBI taxonomy): Eukaryota > Metazoa > Arthropoda > Insecta > Lepidoptera > Drepanidae > Drepana > Drepana arcuata. Next base: position 30,896 of record JACCPG010001219.1, read on the forward strand.
ATATGTACATACATACAAACATATCATCACGCCAAGTCCCTACGGGGTAGGCAGAGAGTATAGAGCGCCAGTTCTCTCTAGACTTACATATCTAATATCGTTACGCCGCACATTTTTCGAAGAGATCGCATCTCGACTGCATTCAAGCTATTTGCAATGAAGAGATTCGCAAATCAACTGGCGTGAATGAGGGCGTGATTATAAAGATGAAGAAAGGCATGTTACGTTGGTTTGGACACATAGAAAGGATGAGTGAAGAAAGATTGACGAAACAGATATACAAAGCAAAAGTGTGTGCAAGAAGAGGCAGAGGAAGAAGGCCACGTTCCAACTACCTGGATCAAATAGATCGGACTCTGAAGGACGGGAACTTTAAGAGTACTCGAAACCGACGAGCATGTATGAAGAGACTGATGAATGTGGACGAAGCGAAAGAGGTATGTAAGTCTAGAGAGAACTGGCGCTCTATACTCTCTGCCTACCCCGTTAGGGACTTGGCGTGATGATATGATGATGATGATGATGACTTACATATCTCTTTCGCTTCGTCCACATTCATCAGTCTCTTCATACATGCTCGTCGGTTTCGAGTACTCTTAACGTTCCCGTCCTTCAGAGTCCGATTTGTATATACATATGTATGTATATACAAATATACAAAAGACATCCAAGATAAGACTAAGGATCAAATACTCGTGGTCATCACACAAATATCTGCCCTCAGCAGAAATCGAATCCTCGACTGCACGTTTTACAGCCAGGAGTCCTAGCCACTAGAATAGAACGGCCTTCGAAGAGAGTCGAAACTTGAGGAGTTGACGAAGAGGTTTAATTTAATAGCCATCTGCCAAGTACAATGCTGGTTTATGTCCTGGTAGGGTGTGCAAATGCAATTTCTTGACAAAATTTTTTTTTTTTTATATCACTTGGGTGGCAAACAAGCATGCGGTCCGCCTGTTTTTTGTTTCAAAGTTTTCCTTCACCCTACCTAAAGCTCGAAGTGAGTGTAATTGCCTGAAAGAAAAACCCATAGGTTCAGTCTATATTCAAACTTGCACTGTTTGGTTTGCAGTCGACTACTTAGACCACTTGGCCACTACGGCTCTCATTACGATTATGATGAGCTAATGGCGGTTCGCGCGACCGCTCTTATCTATATCTGAAATGATAAACATGCAGAAATTTAATACGTGATTAAATTTTAATGGATGTCGCATTAGCGTAAACCGGCGATTAATTATTAATTTCATATGATCGACATCGTAAAACAACAGTAATTATAAAATGACGCCATGCATGTACATCCTAATAAAATATTACAGACCGCAATAAAGATAGACCTACCTATCTGTGTGTCAGAATTCTGTATCTTACATGCATACATATCATCACGCCGAGTCCGTAACGGGGTAGGCAGAGAGTATAGAGCACCAGTTCTCTAGACTTACATACCTCTTTCGCTTCGTCCACATTCATCAGTCTCTTCAAACATGCTCACTGGTTCCGAATACTCTTGACGTTGGAATATGGTCTTCCTATACATCTTCTTTTTTTTACACAACAAGAGTAGCAAACAAGCATACGGGCCAACCGATGGGAAGCGGTTACCGTAGCTTATTTACGCTCACGATACCGAAGTCACTTGCGTGTTGCCACTCTGTGTTCGGAGAGTTATAGAGTGTTGGCAGCATAATGGGTTTATTCCCTCTGCTTCCAACACGATGTAACAATCCTCCCCCCTCCCCAAGGAGCTCATTACTGGAAACCGTATTCACCACGTAGGAACACAACACAAAAAATGTGTTATTTGGCTACGGACTTCTATAAGGTGGAGGCCCTGCCCCAGTCGGGCAGTTCCGAATTCGAACGGGAACCCGTTATGCCCCACCTCTCTTAATTTGTTCCTTCTTGCATCGGATATCTGATAGTCTATCTGAGGTCATCCTAATTTGAACTCAAGATAATTATTTGAGTGAACACAATGTGAAGTACCAACTAATTATGGATCACTATCTGTAACCGTCATTGCTCTCCCACGAGCATAATTAAACGCATTCAGCAATTTAACGGTTTATCCGAAACGAACCCGCATAACTCAAGCCTCACTTAATTAGGTAAACCATACTTTACTTAAACCTCAATAAGGATTAACGTAAGCTTTAACGCACAGATAACAGTTTACGTTCACAAGGTGTTGATGCTGCTATTAGAATTTAGTGTGCGTTAAGAAATTCGGGCTGCCGACGGTAAATGAGTTTGGTGCTACCAAATAGGTAGGTAATGGTATGATTATATAATATATCCTCACGCCTTCCCACAAGGGTCTCCGAAGGGAAGGCAGAGGTGTATAGGTTGTGCCCACACACCCACTTTCCACCAGAGATATATTTAAAGTGCTAACGTGTCAGATAGCGAGTCCGTCGCCGTTACTCAAGCACTAATATACAAACGCTATTGAATTTCTTCTCAAACGTATGCAGGTCTCCTCTGGATGTTTTCCTTCACTGTAAAGCTCATGGTGTGACTATTCACTGTACTTAAGTATAGAAAAACTCATTGGTACAGTCGGGATTCGAATAGAAAAACTCATTGGTACAGTCGGGATTCGAACCTGCAATCTTTGTGTTGCAGAAAACTACTCGAACCTCTCGGGACTTTATTTTCAAAGATGTAATTCTTAAGAAATGTGTAAAGAACGCAGTATAACCGAAATTGTTAAAGTTAACATCTGCCGACCCCCAAGGTAGACAGAAACGTGAATGTATTGATGTACGCAGTCTCAAAAGCTTTCGAGCGGTGAGTAATTACAAGTCCGGTATGATATAAAGTTTCCAACTCCCGGGAGTAGTCCGCGTTGTGTGTTTGTGATTGAGGCTAATTTATTTTTTAATTATATTAAATATAACAGATTTGTTCAGTTTTATTACAGAAATAAGTCTTGAAAGGTTCTGCAAATGAAATTAATTTTCTTTTACGCGGGTGACACTACAAGGCACAAATCCAATCAAATCCAATAATTTATTTCGTGAACATAGAAAATAAGATGTTTTTTTTATTTATACAAAAACGGACACCAATAAAATTTGTTTAAAAAAATAAACACATAGACAATATAATACACAAGTAATAAATAATAAGCATATGTTAAAAAAATCATAATATCAATGAAATCATAATATATATCCTCACGCCTTCCCACAAGGGTCCCCGAAGGGGTAGGCAGAGGTGTATAGGTAATACCCACACACCCACTTTCCGCCAGAGGTATATTAGGTGTCAACGTGACAGATGGCGAGTCCATCGCCGTTACTCAAGCACGACTATACATACGCCTTTTTTAATTTCTTCTCAGACGTATGCAGGTTTTCTCTCGATGTTTTCCTTCACCGTAAAGCTCGTGGTGTGACTAATCACTGTAGGTACTTAAGTTCAGAAAAACTCATTTCACACCTCTGCCTACCCCTTCGGGGACCCATGTGGAAAGGCGTGAGGATATATATATATACATATAACTTTCTTAGAATTATTAAAACTTATCAACTAGCTTATTAATTTATGGTGTAGTAAATGCGTTCTCAACAAGTAAATTAAAAAGTTTATTTTTGAATTCCTTTATGTTTATTCAATGTTGAATTTGGTTTGGGATTTTACTGTATGGTTTTGGTGCCATTGCAAACACTCTTTTATGTAGAAACGGGGTTTTGGTTTTAGTTCAGGGAAGCTCTGAACGAAGTTGACTTGCAAAGTATAACACAGCTCGTTAAGTATAAACACCTTAATGATTATCTAAAAGCGGCTGAGTGTAATTAAAGAATTATACAATTACAGTATCAGTGAGCCTAATAGTTGCTGAATCTTGCCATTATTAAATGCTCTAGCATCATAATGTTCTGGTTGAGTCTACCTGGCGTTTTATTAACGAGCGGGTTCGGAATAATCTTCACTCTAAACCCCCGAACAAACAAGGCTTTGCTGCGCCAACGGAGCGATAAACTGCACAGGCGCCTCAGCCAAATCTGCTTTGTTGAAAATGCATACACAAATTATTTTGTTCGTCTCTTCCTATAGTTATTACCAGGCGTCCGTGTTACTGCTAGGCAATCAGAATAGTCGTCTTTAGTTGAGCGGGTAATTGAGAGCTTATTAAGACTAATAAATATAATAAATTATCGTCGTATAAATAGTCGAGAGTCGTGGTGGCCGGGTAGTTCGAGCAGCTCCAAATTCCAGTAGTTCGAGACCAGTAAGTAATTTTAGTACAGTGATTAGTCACACCACGAATTTTACGTTGAAGGAAAACATTGAAAGGAAACCAACATTCGCTTGCGCCCACATTTCTCAAGAGTTATAGTTTAGGTGATTAGGTAGAATTCATATACATATATCATCATCCCAAGTCCCTTGGGTTAAGGCGTAGAGTTGCGTGTTGGGAGAAGAGAAAGTAGAACGCCAGTTTTCTTCAATCTTACAGACCTCTTGCTCCTTCTATATTCATCAGTCTCTTCTTACACACTCATCAGTTTTGATGCAAGTACGATGAAAGTACCTTTGGTGCCCTGTAGTTTGGTATGAATGCTTAAGTATGTGAGGTTCTTTGTGTCTCTCCTGCGCAAAAACTAATGCAGAGAATTAAATTGGATGGATTAACGCATAGAATATGTATGAAATGAATGATGATGACATCTGGCACAAAGATAGATTACTAACACTTAAGATTAGGTATTTTTTTTTAAAACTACCAGAAAGAAGTTTATTTTCGCAGGTGCAATGTGTGAAATAGCTAGTCTAGACATACAGTCATGGTACTTGAATCTCAATTTAATAAGATATTCCACACAGGGTTCCCCACAGTGTAATACCTACTTGTTATGCACTTGACCGCTCTGCGCTCCAAGTTGTCTTGTGGTTTCTGTAGTGGATCTCGCTTCACAGAGAGTTATGGTAACTGGAGATTGTGGTACGCCCATGAGTTATTCACTTTAGACCTTGGAGCCAATAACCCGTTTGTGGATGAGCCGTGATGTGAAAATATTCTTTCAGAGTGGCAAGGCAATGCGCGGGCGTGACCATTGATACTGCAAGCGTCCAAAAAATTGGTAACGCATCACTGAAGTTAAGACTTCAGGGAAGCCTGAAGGAGTACCAATAGTTGCGTATCAAAATGCTCTCTTTATGCCGAAGATATAATTGGGTGCAAAAGGTGACAGATGGCGCGCTCATCGCCGTTTCTCAAACATGCATATACACGGTCTCTTGAATTATTCTTCTCCGCCTCTTTCTTTTTTCAAAAAAGAAGTCCAAGCGTTCCTCTCAATGTTTTTCTTCTCAACCGTTTGCTTTTTCGTTTCTTTCAAGTGCATCCTCTCGATGTTTTCCTTTACCAGAAATCTGTAGGAGTGATAAATTCACGAACTTACGTGCTGAAAAATAGGTTACCTTACCTATACCTCGGAACAATTCCACACAAATTGACCTAGTCCCAAATAAAGCAAAGCTTGTGTTGTGGTAACAAGACAACGATATGTTTACTTATATAGATAGATATATACATAAATAAATAGGATAACCAAGACTAAGGTACAAATACATTCTTCTTTCTTAGCTATGTGATAAATCAAACCACACGATTACCGTAGCTATCGTTACCTATTATCGTTTGTGAGTTCGTTATGCTCTTCATTTTGAACGCGTGTACTCTTTGAGATATAATCAAGTTATACCTTACTTAGTGAACTCAAATGCAAGAGGCATTTGAGGTCGCTAAGCGATGTTAAGTAAGGTACAAAATGGTTTTACATTACGCGGCGGACTGCATAAGTGCGGGCGAGACTAACGCCTGGCGAACACGCTCGGTCATGTAGGATTTTACAATGAATACGAGAGAATATTGTGAAGAAACGGCAGTATTTAATTAGGTAACACAAAAATACTGTATAAATATTTTTATATTAGAAGCCGTGCTGGCCGAGTGGTTCGAATTGTTGCCTGCGACATAAAGTCGCAAGTTTGAATCCCGACTGTATCAATGAGTTTTACTGAACTTAAGTACAGTGATCAGTCACACCACGAGCTTGATAGAAAACCTTGTGCTTGAGTAACGGCGATGGACTCGCCACCTGTCACGTTGGCACCCTAAAATATATCCCTGGCGGAAAGTGGGTGGAAAGTACTACCTATACACCTCTGCCTACCCCTTTGGAGACCCTTGTGGGAAGGCGTGAGGATAGTATTATTATATTTCATTCTTCCTCTGATACACCCAAGAGTTACTGCCATGTTATGTATAATGTATGAGAAAACCATTCAGCATGGAATGGTTTGATTACTTTTAATAATAATAATGATATCCTCACGCCTTCCCACAAGGGTCCCCGAAGGGGTAGGCAGAGGTGTATAGGTAATACCCACACACCCACTTTCCGCCAGAGGTATATTAGGTGCCAACGTGACAGATGGCGAGTCCATCGCCGTTACTCAAGCACGACTATACATACGCCTTTGAATTTCTTCTCAGACGTATGCAGGTTTCCTCTCGATGTTTTCCTTCACCGTAAAGCTCGTGGTGTGACTAATCACTGTACTTAAGTTCAGAAAAACTCATTGGTACAGTCGGGATTCGAACTTGCGACCTCTGCGTCGCAGGCAACTGCTCGAACCACTCGGCCACCACGGCTCGTCGCTTGATTACTTTTACCATTGCTAAAACATGTATATGTAAGAGTTTCCTCTCTTACATATACATTTTTTTTTTTAGTTGTTGATGTCTGTGCGAACTAATTGATGTGTATTTGTGCGATTCATTTATTTATTTTTACTTGTGAAACATATCATGCAGGCGTTATAATAAGGCGAACTGCAGTCACTAGTTACCATAATTAAGTGTGTATGAGTGTTTTATATCGGTAAATGGCATTATTTCTATTCTATATTTTTCTAGATTCTAGAGCAAGTGTCGGCGACACGACGAAGTAGTTTGTACTTGTTTGCCACTGTCAAAGGTAAAACCTTAAAACTTAACTTTGACAGGGGCAAACAAGTAAAAAAACTGTCAGTTAGCGGAAAAAGAACGTCAGTAAGACGTAAGTTGGAAAATGGTAATATAAGCTGGTTTTTCCAGCACATTATAGTTTGTCACTTCACTTTGTCTGCACATTTAACAGCAAGTATGAAAAAGACATTGAATGAAGGATACCTGTAAGTAATAAGGTGAATAGGTGCGAAAATAAATTAACAAAATACATTGTACGTACAGAAACAGCATCTTACTTCGTCTAGTTCAGACGCCAATAAAACATAATATCGCAGACTGTTATTTGTAATTTTGTCCTTTGATTCTATCTAAGTATTTTATTTTATGAATTTCGTTTCAATGCCTTTCCTTGTTCTGCTTCTTTGTCTATCACAACGATAAGACCGAGGTACGAAATATACCACTTAAAAAATCCAATTTAGATTGTTATTTTCTCGTCCCACTGCCGTTTGATCTCATGTATTTAATGTTTCCTTCTTACCCATAATCTTCCTTTACGGGCCTTATTCTTTAGGGGTGGTTTTATCTTTGATGAATCACTAAAGTAATTTAATATACATACATACATATCATCACGCCAAGTCCCTAACGGGGTAGGCAGAGAGTAATAATAATAATATATCCTCACGCCTTCCCACAAGGGTCCCCGAAGGGGTAGGCAGAGGTGTATAGGTAATACCCACACACCCACTTTCCGCCAGAGGTATATTAGGTGCCAACGTGACAGATGGCGAGTCCATCGCCGTTACTCAAGCACGACTACATACATACGCCTTTGAATTTCTTCTCAGACGTATGCAGGTTTCCTCTCGATGTTTTCCTTCACCGTAAAGCTCGTGGTGTGACTAATCATTGTACTTAAGGTCAGAAAAACTCATTGGTACAGTCGGGATTCGAACTTGCGACCTTTGCGTCGCTGGCAACTGCTCGAACCACTTGGCCACCACGGCACGTTAATAGATCAAAATGTCTCAAATACAGTGTATAAAATACTAAGTGATTGGAATTAACATTTTTACTGATATGAAATCCTGAATATATTTATATTTATTTATTTATTTATACCGTGCGTCAGAGCTATCAACTTACGACCGACCGAATAATAAATTAAACGGCTAAAATTAATAATTTAACGGCTACCAGTCTCCAGTTTTCATTAAGTGTGCCCTCGTGTAGATCACGTGGAGGCATAATAGTATACGTCGAGCTTCCGAGAATAGTCACTAATTTTACCATTGATGTAAACATGAAATAACAAGATACAAGAACGGTAACTACTTTGTATCGGAATTAATTAGATTTTATTGCTATACAAGATGTGCCCCGCTGTTTTACCCGAGTAAACATCGATTTCATTTGTATTTTATTACAAAAAAGTATACTATATCCTTTTTAATACCTTAGATATGTGTACAAAGTTTAATGATGACCGGTTAAGTAGGTTTAAGTGAAAGCGAAACAAACAAACTTACATTTACATAAAACATAAACTTACATTAGAAAGGATGTATGGAAGTCTTTTTCATGAGTTATGAATTAATTACCAGAATTACAACCCAACTTTTTCTATTCCATAAATATATTTAATTCACCATTTTCTGAATAATAATAATGTAATAATGCAGATAAGATTAGGCTTTTCGGTGCAATGGCAGTTTTTGCAAATAAATAAAAAATAATAAATAAAATAAAATTTATTTGGTTACATTGTTTTGGCACAGAAACTAAACGTAACGATGTCATCCGCAGAAGTTAAAAACTGTGTCGCGGATGACAACGCCCACCTCCAAAGGACATGAATGTACTAAGTCTAATAAATTAATACAAGATAAGTTTAAAAATAATAATAAATCATGTAAGTGTGTGTGTGTGAATGATATCAGGTTCGATCTCCTCCATCAACAATATGTCTTAATAATATATTTACGGCATCATCATTATCATCTGAGTCTAATAAAATTTAGCATTTAGACCTCAAATCAATTGCAATTTTTTTATACGTCTCAATACTTTTGGACGACTCGCCATCTGTCACATTGGCACCTAAAAAATATCTCTGCGGAAAGATGGTGTGTGGGTACTAGCAACTCTGCCTATGCCTTCGGGACCGTTGGTCAAAGGTGTGAAGATATATTATACTTTAAAAATTTGTTAGGGGCGACAATTCGAGTGTGGCATCTCTGCTTGCAAGCGTCCATAGGCGGCAGTAACCGCTTACCTTCAGATTGCAGATTGCTATGATCAAAGCGCTCTGTGAATCTAGTTTTATACCTACATCAATGGACTTTAGTTAATACGGCTGGCTATAAAGGGACGCGCATAAATCTCGCACTTCGCCCAATATTATTACCAAGTAGTCTTCATGTGTTAAATAACGTAGTGAGATGTGCCCCAGAGCTATGGTTAAGATATTAGGACAGGAGTTTGTAAATATAGTAGATACCGATTTTGATTATTAAAGCAAATGTTGAATTTTGCTTGATAATTCCCGGTTGCGGGCCGGTGGTCGGATTTCCGTCGCAAAGAAACTTTTTTTTTTATACAACAAGAGTGGCAAACAAGCATACGGCCCTGTACCTGATGGAAAACGGTTACCGTAGCCTATTTACGCTCACGATACCGAAGTATCGCTTGCGCGTTGCCACTCTGTGTTCGGAGAGTGATAGTGTGTTGACAGCATAATGGGTTTAATCCCTCTGCTTTCAACACAGTGTAACAATCCTCCCCCCTCTCCAAGGAGCTCATTACTGGAAACCTTATTCACCGCGTAGGAACACAACACAAAAAATTGTGTTATTTGGCTACGGACTTCTTTAAGGTGGAGGTCGTGCCCCAGTCGGGCAGTTTCAAATTCGAACGGGAAACCCGTTATGCCCTACCTCTTTTTATGCCCTACCTCTTTTATGCCCTACCTCTCTTATTATGCCCTACCTCTCTTAAACTACTGCGTGAGAATAACTTCATTCAGCATATTCATATTTTTTATTCGGTAGCTTTTCAGGTTTACCCAGCAGGGTCTCCTTCAAAGCAAACGTTTAGTATCTTATTAAATAATAGTTACTAAAAGAAAGTGGGTGTGTGGGTTACCACCTATATACCTCTGCCTATCCCTTCGGGGACCCTTGTAGAGGGGCGTGAGGATTATATTATTTTACAGAATCTGTCACGTTGGCACCTAATATATCTCTGGCGGAAAGTTGATATGTGGGTATAATCTATACACCTCTGACTACCCCTTCGGGGACCCTTATGGGAAGGCGTGAGGATATACTTATGTAGCTTTTTCACTGAGACATTTTTTAAGTTCCAATTCAATAGCTGCTCTCTGATTTCCATAGAGATTTCATTGATAACTTATAACTTAAATTAACATATAGGTAGCCACACCTTCCTGACACCGTAGATATATTTAGGTTCCATCGTGTAATAAAGAGTCTATCGCTATTTCTCAAGCGCGGCTTTAAGTCTTTGAATTTCCCAAACGTATACAGATTTCCTATCGATGTTTTCCTTTACCATAACGCTCGCGTGTAGTCAACCTTGGTATTTAATTTCAGAAAACTCATTGGTACATTCGGACGTTGACTAGCTTTGTTTTGTACGTTTCTACAGCTCATATGAACATAATATTCCTTTATAAGCCCCCACATACGTATGGCTTAGGGGAACTACTAATGTTTAATGCAACCTTGACCGTTTACAGTTAGTAGTTAATATATCCAGAACCAACCTAATCTTCATATAGGTCAAGTAATTAGCATGGACCCGAAAAGCCCATTAAAGTGGTTTCTCTTGTCAGTTAAATGAACCATTTTAGTTCAAGAGCCTGTCAAAACAATTGGGCAACTGTTGCCCCAGAGCTCACAGGTCAAACATATATCTGGGAGCATTTACGCAATTCAGTAATATAAAAATTATAACGTAATTAAAATATACGTAGGCGTATATATAGTCGTGCTTGAGTAACGGCGATGGACTCGCCATCTGTCACGTTGGCACCTAATATACCTCTGGCGGAAAGTGGGTGTGTGGGTATTACCTATACACCTCTGCCTACCCCTTCGGGGACCCTTGTGGGAAGGCGTGAGGATATATGTGGCAAAAAAGCATATATATATATATATATATATATCGCCGGTGAAAAAGGAATGTTGTGACAGCCCTTGTAGATATAAAAAAGTAGTATACCTTCTGAGAAGTATACAGTTTGGTTTAGCAATTAGTGTTTCATTGCGTTCTGCTTGCACACCATCTGTTTGAAATTTGATCTAATATTTATGAGCGTTGTTTGCAAACCTAATAAGAATCCATCCATCCATTTTAGGCGAAATTATTAAATTCCCAAGAAATTTTACGAACGAAAATACCCAATTATTTAACATTTTCTAATGTTGTAATTTCTCATTATACTGCTATCCAACTTAAACTCGCTTAGCCTCGTTCCTAGTAGAACTAAGTTGATTTTAAAGTCAAGGTTTTCGTTAAGTGGAAATGTTATTAAAATTGCTTCAAGCATATTCTCCGACCAACAGATAAAGTTTACAAAATTTACTTAGTTTACGTTAAGTGATATTCTACTTTAGAAGTGATCGGTTATTGAGAATGTATCCCCAAGAACAAAATCAAAACATTACTAACGGGGGTAAAATTAACTGCGAAGTTTTGTTGTTGTTATGCAAGAAGAGGCAGAGGAAGACCACGTTCCAACCACCTGGATCAAATCGATCGGACGCTCAAGGACGGGAACGTCAAGAGTAGGTACTCGAAACCGACGAGCATCTATGAAAAGACTGATGAAAGTGGACGAAGTGAATGAGGGATGTAAGTCTAGAGAGAATTGGCGCTCTATACTCTCTCCCTACCCCATAAGGGACTCGGCGTGATGATATGTATGTAAGGTAAGAAAGTGAAAACTTAGATCGCATTTTGTTTTTGTAGCTTTCTTTTGTTTGTTTCTCTATGACAAATTTGAGCAATTGTCCTAATTTGCCCTTTATATATTGTATATATATATATATATATATATATTATATGCACATTATATAAATATACGACTTTACATCGGATATATATTTAATGTGCCATTCAACCCGTAGTAAAAGATGTAGTAAGAAATAAAAGATATAGTCGACGATCAATAGGTTTATTCTCTTAATTAACATCTTAATTTAAATATTTACACAACCTCATCCGCTAAACTGCTGAAAGAACAAAACATATTTCATAGTAAAATAACAACTTATTCTAAACATACGAATACAAACTTACGTTTTTATCTCTATAGTTACAAATATTACATGTCCATACTTTTAAAGTGTCAACCGTTACGTTTCAAAGTTTATCTAAGCTATTTTTAACCTTTAAGTACATAAATGCACGAAATTAACAAAAGTAAACCAATCTTACTACAATTTATAATATAAGATTAATTATTTACAATTTATTTTTGTGTCTTAATACTAAATAGCTCATAACTTTGTGTTTACTTTAAATTAAAATGTTAACGTATTATACTGCTAACTTGAGATACTTCTTTATATATAAGTTTTTAATTTGGGTATATTATTTTAGATGAAAATCTTTCATTCAATAAAGAAAATGTATTTAAGAAACCATATATATAATACCAAGAATGTGGCAAGCGAATTTATTTACATATATAATAACCGCGGTGGTCGAATTATTTGAGTAGTCCTTTATTATAATATTGCAAGTGCAAATCTCGTCTATACCAATGAGTTTTTTTTTATACTTAAAGACTTTAATCAGTCACACCACGAGCTATACGAGGAAGGAAGGAAAACATCGAGAGGAAATCCGTATTCGTTTGAGAAGGAATTCAAAGTCGTGTGTATAGTCGTGCTTGAGTAACGGCGATGGACTCGCCATCTGTCACGTTGGCACCTAATATACCTCTGGCGGAAAGTGGGTGTGTGGGTATTACCTATACACCTCTGCTTACCCCTTCGGGGACCCTTGTGGGAAGGCGTGAGGATATATTATTATATTGCTTTGTCGCTCAGTAAATCGGTTCTCAAATAATTTCCGCTCCACATATTTTTGCTAAGGCCCTCGGCGATTGTGTTTGTGACTCAGGCAGCAAACCAACAGGGTGCGTATATCCATACATAAAAATAAATTCAGAAAATAGTTGCAAATGTAAGTAAATCGCTAAAAATATTTGAAATTTAAATCAAACCTAATTAACAACGTTATTAATGAAAAAAATAACATTCATACATTTTTAATAAGGAACCAAAAATACTGATATATTGAAGACTATTAGTAGGTATAGTCTAGATATTCTAGATTCCACATTTCGAGGAATTTCTGGAAACAAGCCAGACAAATTTACAATTTGAGTTCAGAATATTTATTAAGCCTGGCACGTGTTATGATGGTTTTTTTTTTATGATTATTACGCACTGAAAAAGGCAAAATATACGTTTACAATCAGACAGTATTTTTTACCACGTATGCTTAACTTAACTTAGGAAAATATATGCAATTCAATATGAATATATAATACAATATAACCTGAATGTGCTATATCGTGCTATATCGGTAAATGGGCAAATTCTAGAGCAAGTGAATGAATTTGTATATCTTGGAAGCATGTTCACACGAGATGGAAAGTATGAAAAAGATATTGAAAGAAGGATAACTGCCGGAAATAAGGTGAATGGAGCCATGTCGGCGTTGATGGGCAGTAAAAGTCTGAGCAAGAATGCTCGAGTTCCTGTCCACAACGCGATATTGGTACCCACCTTATTGTATGGCAGCGAATCCTGGGTATGTCAGAGGAAGTATGAAAATAGCTTGAATGCAGTCGAGATGCGATCTCTTCGAAAAATGTGCGGCGTAACGTTATTAGATCAAATCCGCAATGAAGAGATTCGCAAATCAACTGGCGTGAATGAGGGCGTGATTGTAAAGATGAAAAAAGGCATGTTACGTTGGTTTGGACACATAGAAAGGATGAGTGAAGAAAGATTGACGAAACAGATATACAAAGCAAAAGTGTGTGCAAGAAGAGGCAGAGCAAGGCCACGTTCCAACTACCTGGATCAAATAGATCGGACTCTGAAGGACGGGAACGTTAAGAGTACTCGAAACCGATGAGCATGTATGAAGAGACTGATGAATGTGGACGAAGCGAAAGAGCTATGTAAGTCTAGAGAGAACTGGCGCTCTATACTCTCTGCCTACCCCGTTAGGGACTTGGCGCGATGATATGTATGTGTATGCATAACTTGAATGTATTTTTCGGAACACGATTGAAAACTACGACTATAAAATTTTGGATTGTTTCTAGTAGCGTGAGTTACGGCAACTTTTGCTACTTAACCGGGCAATAGCGAGACCTAGGCCTCCAGCCAGGAACTTTAATGTGCTATGCAACACAGCTAAGGGCACTCCCTGTGGGGTACGGACCTCGGCTTAGGACGTTGCTGGATCGCGAGCAAGGGACTTGGGCTGGACTGGTTATTTTATTTATATATTTAGGGGCGGGATTTGCGCGTCTGGCTCGACACGGTCTGGCGTTTGAAAGGGTCGGGGGGCTCTATGCCCTAAAGGACTAAAGGCTTACAAAAGTGGCATTCATGACAGAAGCGTTACTAACGTATGACGATGCATGCCGTCACCAACATTGTTTACGATAGCATCATCCAAGTAAATAGCTCACTTATTGCACATATTAATACTCGTATAATAAAACCCATTAGTATTTCGATGCAGATTTTTAATTAAGCAGCACTTTTAACATTTTTGGTTGCTCTATATAATCGCTATTTATTACTTTTAAAAGTTTCTTCCATATCGTTTTATTATCCCAAGGGGCCAAATAAGTGACCCTTGCATCGCCGTTTATCTTAATGAATGCACTAAACGCAAAAGTGAGTTTATTTCTTTGCTTTCACGTCTTAACTATCCAAATGATGTCTATGAACTTTTAAATACTAAATTGGACATGGCTTATCTTGTATTCTCGTCCTAATGGAGAGCTATTAACGTTGAACTGTTGGCAGCTCTGAAGGACGCAACTAGGTCTTTCTTTACAGCTGATAAATGACACTCTGTTCAGCTCTCAACGTCTCAAATTACAAGCGCTTACGGTGTTTTCACGCCTCAACTTGAAGTCAAGTTGGTGCATGCTCACGGCAATCTAAAATTGCTGCTGTGAGCTGTGAGCATTTAAAATCAATATATTTAGCCTTTATAACAAGCTTTTGTAACTCTTATACGTATCTTAACTAGGGTAGCTGTTGCGTGTGGATCTTAAAAGATCAATCGAAGTTCTAATTTTAAGTCTATAGCGTATTATTTTAAACTTTTTACATTCATATTTATTTTTGGACCACTCCTAGTGGACCGTTAAATTCTATTTGGATCGATATACTGGTAAATATTTTCCTTTATGATGTTAGATGTTAGTGTTCGAATACAGTATTTACAATAGTGTACTTCTACTTACAATCAGTATAGTTGACACAGTAATGGAATTTTCCAGGACTAGATACAATAGTTGTCTTGACAATGGGAGAAGCCTATCGTACGATATTAACAGCTTAAATTCATGTTAAAGTCAATATCGTTGAACTCATACCCTTGTTATTACAAAAGGATATTATAGACCAGGACCAGATCATTAGGAGACTATACACTATTAGACGACCAATATGATTCTTTCAACAACTTAGAAAGATATCAAATGACAGTGATATTCCTTGCAGTTTAACTGGTGACATTAAATAGATAATACACGCTTATCATTGATTCTCGCAATCATTGTTACTCCAACATCTAACCTCATAATCTAAGAGACAATTCTTTTAAAACAGCGTTGCGAGTAAAGGAAAATTAAATCAAAAAAAAAAATTACAAGTTGTTTGCACCGACTTATATTCTAAAAGTAAATTGTATATTTAAAAGTAATAAATAAATTTAATGGGTCGTGTTTTGTGTTGAAAGTTACGCGTTTTTCACACTAAATAAAAGTATTGGATTATTGAGCTCATTAATTATCAAACTTAAGTGACATCATTAATTCGTGTTTGAATATTAGTGATTAGTCACACCACGAGCAGAACGGTGAAGGAAAACATCGAGAGGAAACCTGCATACGTCTGAGAAGAAATTCAAAGGCGTATGTATTGTCGTGCTTGAGTAACGGCGATGGACTCGCCATCTGTCACGTTGGCACCTAATATACCTCTGGCGGAAGGTGGGTGTGTGGGTATTACCTATACACCTCTGCCTACCCCTTCGGGGTCTCTTGTGGGAAGGCGAGAGGATATATTATTATTATTATATATTATATTAGTATATTGAAAAATTGCAAAGAATAATCTCTGCTCCGCAACGCTGTTCCACACAAACTGACCTAAATTAGAAGGTACAAAAGAGGATAGTACTAGCAGCCCATAAAAGTCACTATAATACTGAGCAGGGCTGCAGAGAGGGGGTACTGCAGTCTCAGTTGGCCTCCGTGCTGCATGGCTGCCGGGTGCTCACCTGATAAAAAAAAATAATTAACAAAAACGTTGAAAGAAACTGGTGGTCTATCAAGCATAACATTATTACTGATTGTTTTATTAAAAAAAAACAACTATTGAGAACGCTCAGGCTGTGGAATGAACTCCCCGTTGAGGTTTTCCCTGGAGAGTACAGCATGGAGTTCTTCAAGAAGGGCGTTAAAAGATTCCTGTAGGGTCGGCAGCGCGCGAGTGATACCCCTGGTGTTGCAAGCGCCTATAGGCGGCGGTAGCCGCTTACCATCAAGTGGGCCGCCTGCTAGTTTGCTACCCAAGTGGTATAAAAAAAAGAATATATCAGCAGGTTGAACATACGAAAACATATTTAATACATTTAATTTAATAGAAGACTCGTTGTTACTGCTAAGGTTTTTTATCAGTTCCAACATCCATTAACCGTTGATTAACGTTAATGACTTGAGTTCAGTACACTTACCGCTCAGCACGTGTACGAGCACCGACCTAGGGTTGGCATTGGCCGGTGCGCACGTGTACCGGCCAGAGTCAGGCGCCTTCGCCTTCTGCACGAGGAGGTGAGACGTAGTCGTCTCTCCCTTCTCCGTGATCACAGATACGCCCCCCCGCGGAGAATCGTAGTTGATTTCCTACGAAATTGGTTGAAAAATATATGTACATTACACATGTGTTAAAAACCATTGTTTCTTCTGAAATTTACATATGTTAAAGGTACATACATACATACATATCATCACACCAAGTCCCTAACGGGGTAGGCAGAGAGTATAGAGTTAAAAGTTATTATGTCCTCACGCCTTCCCACAAGGGTCCCCGAAGGGGTAGGCAGAGGTGTATAGGTAATACCCACACACCCACTTTCCGCCAGAGGTATATTAGGTGCCAACGTGACAGATGGCGAGTCCATCGCCGTTACTCAAGCACGACTATACATACGCCTTTTGAATTTCTTCTCAGACGTATGCAGGTTTCCTCTCGATGTTTTTCCTTCACCGTAAAGCTCGTGGTGTGACTAATCACTGTACTTAAGTTCAGAAAAACTCATTGGTACAGTCGGGATTCGAACTTGGGACCTTTGCGTCGCAGACAACTGCTCGAACCACTCGGCCACCACGGCTTCTAAAAGTAATTCTATATATTAATTTACGTTATCGAATCCTAAGTATTTCGGAAGAAATATGAAAATAGCATAAAAAACAGTTGAAATGCGTTCCCTTGGACGTAAAGATCGAATCTGAAATGAAGGGATGCGTGTTGTGAGTGTGTCAAGTAAGATTAACGGTTGACGAAAGATTGAAAGGTATAGAATGCGAAATTGTGTGAAAGAAGAGGCAGAGGAAGACCACTTTCCAACTGCCTAGATCAAATCGATCGGACATTCAAGGACGGCGTCGTCAAGAGTACTCAAAACCGGCGTACATGTATGAAGAGATAAATGAATGGAGATAAAGCGAAAAAGGTAAAGTCTAGAGAAAACTGGCGCTTTAATCTCGCTGCCTACCTTATTTGTACAAGCCGGGACTTTAACGTGCAATCTGTGCTTCGCAAACCACCACCAACGTATTAGAAGTGTTCGAGAAAGTTATTGTTCCCATAAAATACGTTAAAAGTTTCTTTATAACGAAAATCCGAAACTGAACTGAAAAGTACCACTTTCCAGATGTCGCTCGCAACTTGGATAAATGCGGTCCTATTAAAACTTATCCGTAACAATATAGCAATTTATCTCGAACTGTCAATATCAAACGCGTATTGACAAACCCGTCGAAGACTTCAAACCCGTTTTACGAAAAGCTTGAACAGAATAATACTCTATTAGGAAAAATACAGGGATTGTCAACCTGGCAGAGAATCAAATAGCTTGTCTTGTAAATAACAGGGGAAAGACTTCTCGCCAAATTTGCAGTCTGATTGTGCAATTTGGTGCAAACAAGGTTGCTATTTATTTGAGTCTGAAGTTGGAATACTGAAAAGGTTCATTTCAGTATTGGTGCTTTTTGTTTTGCGAAATTTTGTTGGAAAAGTTTTAGACCTGAGTGTTGTAGCCGTTTGCGGTAAATTTAGCGGACACAATTTACTGTATTTTTACTGGATATTTGCCGTATTCCTAAAAATTCAGTTTTTTTTACCTGCCTTCCCACAAGTATCTTTGAATGGGTAGGCAGATGCTTAATAACATATCCTTCTTTCGCCAAAGATGTATTGAACTGCCAACGTAATATTGCGTCTCGTTTCACAAACACGACTATTACATACGCCTTTAGATTTTTTTAGTATGAAGAAATTTCTTAGAACGACTTCTGACGGTATGCCATTGCTGATTTTATATATATAGAGATCACGCCTTCTCATAAAGGTCCCCGAAGGGGTAGGCAGAGGTGTATAGGTAGTACCCACGCACCCACTTTCCGCCAGAGATATATTTTAGGTGCGTGATGGATGGCGAGCCCGTCGCCGTTACTCAAGCACGACTATTATACTAGACTAGACTATAGTCTTTGAATTGCTTCTCAAACGTATGCAGATTTCCTTTCGAAGTTATCCTTCACCGTAAAGCTCGCGGTGTGACTAATCACTGTACGTTCAGAAAAACTCATTGGTACAGTCGGGATTCGAACTTGCGATCTTTGTGCCGCAGGCAATCCCTAGAACCACTCGGCCACCACGGTTCTATTACGGCTAATTTTAAAGTAGAATTTAATGAGAACTACAATCCTCTCGTAGTTCATTGTGATGTTTAACTTCTGTCAAATTCAATGACGTCTAACATAACCAGACTCTCACTGTCATATAACATTATGACAGTAGTCATTAAGCCTGAGCCGTACGTAACAACCGAGGTTGTAAACAGGATTGCTATCGGTTTTGTTGCAGCCAGAATGTAAACGATGTCGATATATTAAGTCGGCGAAATAAGAAATGAGATCATATTTTTGTGATAAAATTGGCATGCATGCAATTTTGTTTAAAGTTCTGAAAAGTGAATTTATGCAATTGAATTTTTCCAATATTACCAATCTAGATAATGTTTCTTGTTGTATTCTGTTCATTAATCACACCACGAGCTATACGGCGAAGGAAAATACCGAAACATAATCTGTACGTTTGAAAAGAAAATCATAGCCGTTCTCGTATATAATTATATCTTTCGCGAGAATATTTTTATATAAAAAAAGTGCCCATCCTCATTAATTAAAGCTCTTTTGTAGTGATGACACATTTCCTAGAAGTAGCTAAACACCATTTATTGTTTTAAAAAATGTACACATATTACTTTAATTTCCTATTTATAATTTATAATTATTCAAAAATACCAAATAGTCAGGGAGCTGAGATATTTTTTACTGCAAATAACTTAGCTTACATACTTTTTTACCTGTATAGAGCTGGTAAATAAACATAATATATAATCTCTTCAATACGGTATACGGTAAATTCAGTACGGTAACAAAACACCGTGCATACCTTAAAAAGAGTATCAGTATGTATCATAGGAGGAGGTTAATTTTATTTATTATGAATGAGAGCCGTGGTGGCCGAGTGGTTCGAGCAGTTGCCTGCGACGCAAAGGTCGCAAGTTCGAATCCCAACTGTACCAATGAGTTTTTCTAAAACTTAAGTACAGTGATTAGTCACACCACGAGCTTTACGGTGAAGGAAAACATCGAAAGGAAACCTGCATACGT